>VZTX01012987.1:85-23550 GCA_013400915.1 Pardalotus punctatus | reverse complement strand
GGCCGCCATGAGGGTGTGCCCGCGCCTCGTGGCGCGCTGCCGCCCTCCCCCGGCCTCCCTCCGCCCTCCCTCATTCCCCCCGCGGCTGCGCCTTCCTGTCGGGGCCGCTGGGTGCCGGAGCTTCCCGCCGCCTCCTGCCAGAAAGCGCCTCCTCCTCCTCCTGTTCCCCT
Source organism: Pardalotus punctatus (assembly GCA_013400915.1). Taxonomy (NCBI): domain Eukaryota; kingdom Metazoa; phylum Chordata; class Aves; order Passeriformes; family Pardalotidae; genus Pardalotus; species Pardalotus punctatus. The sequence goes on along the minus strand of VZTX01012987.1, from coordinate 23,380 downwards.
TTTGTTCGTGTCCCTGAGCCTCGCAGCAGCCCGAGAGCTCCCGCTCTGCTGCAAGGACAGCGACTGGTTATTTCTCCCCCCTCCCCAGGGTGCGGAGGATTTCCCCGACTGCTGCATCCTGATCCTACAGGCTTCTGCCTGCAGCCTTCCACGCGTCCGGGAACGCCTCTAGTTTCTCTGGTTGTTGGAAGCACACACACAAAACCCTCCTAACGAAAATTTGGTCACCATCGGCCTGACCAAACCGGCGTGTTTTTCCACTCGTAAAAATGAAAAGGGGGCATCGATGTGCTGCTGGACTAAATTACTCTTGTCAGCCCCTGGCCGTGGGGCTTCTGCTCTGCTCTGTAGTGCTGCCATTCCAGGAAAGCAGTGTCGGCAGCCTCTCTTTTGAGCTCTGTTACTGTAGCATCCTTTCACACAAAGGAGATACGTAGGAATTTAATGCATTACAGTTTCAGAGTTCTAATCAGGCATGAAATTCCTGTGCAGCTCTTGTTTTCTGTTAAAAAAGCAAATGGAACCTTCCAGAAGGTGCTGAAGTTGGAGGCACTATTGGAAATTTTGTAGTTAGGTATTTCTTTTTGTTTCAGGTTAGAGTTCAGAAAAGACAGTAAGTATTTCATAATGCTAAGTGTTTGTTTTTCAAAAACATAATGAAGATTGATCATGTTGCAATTTTGCAGTAGAATGCTTTGCTAGAGATCAGATGTGCTTTAGTACTTTAATAATTCTCCCCTCTATGAGTTGATTATGTTGGTTACACAGGATTGTCGAAAGAATTGGTGTTAATTATGGGACTATTAATCTTTCTTCCAGGAGAATTCTAATATTTCACTTAGCCATATATAGCCCATAATAGTTTTCTTACCCTTCAGAATTTTGCATTTCCCTGTCAAGGTAACTAAACTCCTTGTGGTTTTCTTTCATCATTCTGTGTGAATTACACCTTTTTATGGGAGTTTTAATAGCATTTCTAAACCAGGATCGTTTTCAAGGTGTCATGAGATGGATCATTCAAGAAAAGCTTGTGGTTTAAAAAAAAAAGAAGCTTACTCTTAAAATCATTAACTATATTCATGGAAATGGCTTAATTAAGTGAATTTATTTTGCTTTGTGTATTCTCTCTGTAACATGATTTTCTCTTCCCTGAATTATTTCCAATACTGTGTTGGCATCAGCCTGAGTTACTCACAGAATATCACTTAAACAGGTGGCTTATAAAACATGAGAGAGATGCAACTGTGTCAGCTTTAAAGCAGGTTTTATTGCCTGGACCAAGGGCTGCATGAACTCAGCCACAGAGCTTGCAGTGTAAATTTTCAGACCGTTTTTCTCGTTATTTTCCATCCCATCGCCCACTGAAACTGATGTAAAGACAAGAATGGAGAAGCAGAAGAGTAAAACAAGAGATCACTTCTATGTGGTGAATCATGAAACCACTTTGGAGGAAATTGGTCAGATACTGGCTGTAAATTAGGGGTAACAGGAATGAATATGGACAGGTTTGTTGTAATGCTTTCCTGTACAGTTTTGGTGTGGGTTTTTTTTTTCTGTGTTACTTCTCCACATCAAGATAAAGACATTTAGGGCATATGCTTTTTTTTTTTTTTTTAAATTAACGGCTTTTATTCCAGTATGTAACTACTTTATTAATTTTTTTCTTGCAGAGTCAACTGCTCATTTTATTTCAAAATTGGAGCTTGTCGCCATGGAGACAGATGTTCTCGGTTGCACAACAAACCAACATTTAGCCAGGTTTGTTTCCCCTTTTTTCTCTTTTTCTTCTGGAAGTATATTCTGGCTTCTGTAAAACGTAGCTTCTCAGATACAAGTGAATAATTACCAAGCTCCAGATTAATTAGTTCAGTTTTGGCCCCAGTTTATCTGGGTCTTTGATTTTTTTGGGGTATTCCATTTACTTCTCCCAGCATTTCTAATTATCTCCTGTCACCCTTAATGGCTGCAGGAAGCGATGCTGTTGTAAGCTTGCCTGTAGTAGAGACCAACCAGTGCTAACTTTCAGGTGAGTGTGCCTTCTCAGTGGTGTTCAGGCACTTAAACCATCCCAGATGTTTTAAATCACAGACAATGGCAGCACATTCCACCTGTCCCAAAGGTGGGAACTTTAATCTTTTATGCATATAACAGAAGAAAACTAATTAATGAATGAAAGTGACTTACGTATCATTACATTTGCTCTCTGACCCAGGCTCTTAAGTTTCAAGAGTAACTTGCATACTTCCTGTGAATGTGGAAGAAATAAATGGTTTATTGAAAACAACTTGCCTGGTTGCTGAGGATGAATTGTCAATTGACATGACAGATTATTTAATCTTCAGCTCAGTGAATATTGTTAGAGACATCATGTGTGACTGCATGTCTGCCAGAAAAAAAAAAAATTTAGAAAGGTGCAGGGAGTGACAGCGTTTTCATTATTGTTATTTTTATAAACTGTATAGTATTCACAAATTACATTCCTGGAGAAATGTATGTTTGCTCTCTTTCTATCAATGCTGATTGTCAAGGTACACAGATGAATTTCTTTGGGAGTTTTGTATGTGAGCAATAGAGCCTTTGAAAGTTACTGCATTTTTAACTGCAGTGGTTTTAACTACAGAGATAAAGTTCACATAACAGCAGAGTCTTCTGCAAGTTCATTTAATCTGCTTTGGAGCAGAGTTGATGAGAAATGTGGGCTGATGCTGTTTGGGGAGAAATGAGGGAGGCGAGTACTGTCCATGTGAGAAGTTCAAAGTTATCAGCAGGTTAAACTGTGAGTGGCCGGGGGGACTTCTAGGGGAGAATATCACGACTTCTGGATGGATGGGGACTTCTGCTGGTACTTTAACTACAAAAACACTGCTTCTGGGAATTGAGTGATTTTTTAATACAGATATTTTATTTCAAAATGAATGTTGTCCATTTTCAAAACTATCCTGTGTTGCTGACCTACATGGAGCTCATGTTGAAGTGCAGTTGGTTATTTAGAGACCTGAATTTAGGTCATTGGCTACTAAAAAGTATTTCTGAAGCAGACAGCTTCCACAATAGTTGTCTTTTAAGCTAAAAAAAAAACAACCCAAAAGCCTAACAAAAAAACCACAACACCCTTACGTCTTTTTTTTTTTACCAATAATACTTCGTGTACAACTACAGCTTCCTCTGCCAGTGCAGCCTTTAGCTTTGCTTTAGGCTCTGTTTAGAAATGCCAGCTGAAGTGGGTCAGCAGGGCAGGTCCCATTCGTCCAGGGATGTCTGGAACTGCACAGCCTCATACCCGGCAGCTATGCTGTAACATCTCCGAGGTAGCTGGCGGTGTGTAGGGTCTGCAGAAATCTTTATTTGTGTGCAGGTTGACAATCAGCTGTGATAGAAAATAGAACAACAGAGATCTTGCTAATGGGAAGTTACCAGCACAGTGTTTTAACCTTGTGCAGCTCTTGCTGGTGCAGCTACTTTACAGAAGAGCTGTGTTAGGAAAGGTCACACTATCCAGGGTGATCGAATTACCACCAATCAGCAGAAACACTCTAATGAGATGCATGTTTCTGGCGCACTCCAGTTGTAGGCTAAAGCATAGGTAGTTTAAACCTGGGCCACGGAAGCACAAAGCTTTGGTTGGTATGGCTGGACCCATAATAAAACAAGATTCTGATTTTAAGTATGCTCTTACAGATGTATTTTTTTTGTGTATTAAATGGGTAGCATATGTAGGTGTGACATTGCTGGTCCTGTGACTTCTTTAAGCTCTGAATTCTTACTGTGACTAATATTATTTAAGCTAAAGTTACTTGGGGATTGCCATTCATACTGACTAACATTGAGCTTGTATTTTAAGTAATCAAATTTCAATTTTTGAGCTGCTTACAGTGATATGGACGTTTGGATTTTTTTTTGTAATATTAGTTTACTAACTTAAACATGGTTTGTTTTTTCAGACAACTTGATTTTAAGAAGAACGGTACAAATGTAAGGTTTCAAGTCTGCCTGGGCTAATTCTTCAAGTAAAAAGCAGAAGGGCTAAAAGGATATTGTCCTTATTTGAAGGATCGGAAACATGTGAACCTATGATGCTATTATATTATTTAAACAGAAATTCCACCAAGAAATTCCTGATGCACAAAATGAGATGTAGCTGTTGCCTAAAGCCTTTATGGTCTGGTGTAGCATTTTGGACACTGTGGCATTATGTATTACATGCTGTGCACATAACACTATTTTCCCCCCCACCTTAGACTTACAATAGTGAATCTGGTCTCGAAAGTTTAGGCATCTCCAGAATACCTCGTGTGACATTTTAGGTTACTGTGCCTCACACCTCCCATTTTGAGGATACCTGTGGAGACAAATGCAGCTCTTTCTTGGTGGTTAATTAAAACTGTTTTCATAATATGATGGTCTGGATGCAATTTTGGAAAAGACTCTGCAAATACAAAAGGAAGTCTTAAGGATAAAATATTACTTTTAGCTGTTTGCAAACAAGTTGTCTCTTTGCAATTGTCTATTATATGCACAGCAGCCAGTAGAATTCCCCTTTTTATTTTTTTTCCCCGCAGACCATCTTGATTCAAAACATCTATCGTAACCCCCAAAACAGTGCACAGACGGCTGACGGCTCACACTGTAAGTCCCACAGTTGGAGAAATTTTTTTAAAGAATGGTGTTAAAGAGCCCACTCCTAATTATGAGAAAATAATGTTGGCTTCTGAGCTGCTGACATAAAGCTGTTGCAAACAGGACAAGTGACGGAACTCTTCTTGCGCACAGATCAAGAATTTGTGGAACGTGTGCAATTCTGAGTGCAGAAGTGACTGCATAAATTGGACTTGACGCAGATTCCCTTTTGTGTTGCAAAGTGAAACTTGGTTGCTTAGTAACACTGCATTCTTTTGAAAGGGTTAAACTGCAGACATTTCTCAAATTCTTGANGTTTCCAGGTGCAGTCAGTAAAAAAAAAAAAAAAAAAAAAAAAAAAAATAGGTATATATGTGATGTACGGTAAGTTCCCCAAAACTGGGTTTTCTTTCATCTTAACTTTTTTAGGAAAATGGAGATTTCATGTTATGCTCTCATTATTGTATTATTTCCTTTCCTGGAATTTTGCTGCTAAGAAACCATTCAGTAAAACTAAATCCAAATTATTATGCCTGCGATGTGAATGCTGTGTTTGGATTCCACCTATATCAGAGCTGTCTGAAATCATGCAAAACCACTCTATAGTAATATTGGTGAATGGAATAAAATTTAAAATACAATAATGGAGTATCATGAGATCTCTATTACTTCACAGTGTTAGGTTGATGTAGAAAGGTCACCAGCTAAGTGCAAGTTCTCCTGCTTGGGAGAGAATAACCACCTCTCTTTCAGCACAGACTCGGCTAAAGCGACCCTAAAGGAAACCAGTTTCTTGTTAAAATTATTTTCCATAATATAAAGTTGTTGCGTTTTGTATTTCAGACCATTGCCCTCTTGAACATTTACCGTAACCCTCAAAACTCTTCCCAGTCTGCTGACGGTTTGCGCTGTAAGTTCATACAAGTTCCTTCACTGGTTCCCTGGGCTTGATTGTCAGAGCTCAGTGTCGACTTAAGCTGGTCTGCCATTTTAGTTTAACAGATCAAACTGGCCACGTGTTGTTACATGTGTTCAAAACAAACAAAAAAAACCAAAGCAAAACAAAAGAACCAAAACAAAAACCAAACTTTTTTTGTCCCACTACCTTCCTCCTTGCTCCCAAAACTATGAGGGGAATCTGAATACTGACTAATAAATCAAAAAGGGTTGGAACTGTACTTCCCCTGTGAAGCAGTGTTGGTTACACTGCTTTCTTCCTGTCACCTTTCTCCCTGCCAGTTGCCTGCATCCTACGAGTGGTTTTCTGTATGTTTTGTGCTATCCATTAGGTTCCACTGTCAGAAAGAGCAGGACAGTGACACATTGACTTCATCCAGAACAAATGTCCTGCTCTGTAAATGTTAAGAGAACTTGAATTTGAAACTTTTCAGACTGCATGCATAAATTTGTCCTAGGTTAATGCAGCTTCCATTTAGGGAGTGCACTTTGGAAGAATACACCAAGACTGACTAGCGCTTCCCTTCTGGCAGCTGTCCTTTTTGGATGGGTGCATGCTTAAAATTCTTTCCATGCTTTGAAAATTGAAATTCCAAAGCCAAATGGCATGTTTGCCTAACAAAAATTTTAAGTACTTTTGAGGAGGGGAAGGCATTTGGGTATGGTCATGAAGTAATTTAATGACTCCTCCTGAGATACAAGTGGGCATAAGCAAACACAGCTCCTGTGAGACTGGCAGCAGTTAATGCCCAGGATTGTTGATCGGCGATTATTGATATATCATTGTAATTGAACCATCAATATTAGAATAAGATTTAAAAAAAAAGTTTTAGAACTAAAAAAGGATCGGTGTTCTTTTCTAACTAATATTTCTCGTTGAAGTGAGTATTGACTGTGTGGTAATAAAGCTTTGTTTGGCTATCCTTTTTTTTTGACTGTTGGTTTATAGACTAGTTCAGATTAGTTACCAGCATTTGATTAGAAGTGCTTTGTGAAATCAGCCACTAACTTAAAAGTCAACACTGTCTTTCTTTCTTCTAAAAGTAATAACGGCTCAATTACATAATTGGTGTTTTTGTCACACAATCAAGCTGGACATGAAATGAGCTGTGCCATTTTGTCTAGATGCTTGAGTGGTTCCATTGGTTCGTAGGCTCTCTCCTTCCAGGTGCTTAGTAGTTAACACTGTTTCAGTAGAACAAAACATTTCCAGTTGGGTGTTTCCACTCTCTCCCTAAACTCTCAATGCGCTGGTAACTAATTTGCACAAGAGTTACAGCAGTTTGGTCTGTGGAGCTGTTTAGATTTACAGCTGCAAGAGTCCTGCACAGATTCTCCAGTGTTGTAAATGCTGGTATCCAGCTCTAGTTTGTCGTGACAAGCGAGTAGCTGTGTGCCAGAGCCTGACTGTACCTCCTGGGGTAGAGCTGGAGCTCTGCAAGCAGTAGGTTTGCTGAAACTCCTGGCTCCTTGGTTTTTGATATTTGTCCCTACTTAAGTATTGCATGTATTTTAAATGGATAACTTGGGTAGCTATTTAATGCCTTGTCATTGTTGCTTAACTGTCTTCCTTTCTATTGCCGTCGTAGAGGATTAACTTTAGTTTTCCTGAGTATTTTAACTGGGCTTCTCATGGTTCAGATACCAGTAGCCCTGGAATATGGATGTTTATAAAGCCTCTGCATATGTATGCTTCCCACTTTAGAAGGTCATTGAAGTAGTCGTTAACTAACTGTTGCCTGTGGTCTCCTAATTTGACCAAAAAAAAAAAAACGTTTTTAGCACTGTCCATCTGATAAAAAGTAGTTATCCCCAGTGTGGCTCTCAGAGCCCCTGTCTGATACTTTAAAAAGAAAACAGAAAAATCCCTTTAGGTGTTAGTAAGCTGTTATCAGTGGTGTTGGCAGGACCATGGGAATATAGTTAAGTATTAAACTGCCTAGAATTACTGGTTTAATGTTTGATATTCCTTAATTTGCTATAACCACGGGGGAGAACAAAATTTCTTAAAAGCAAACATAATCTCAAATGCAGAAACATCATTAGCCTAAACTCTAAACTGAATGCCCCTTAGCCTCTTGTGGAGGTGAGCTGGGTGGAAGAACAGGAACTGCAGTTCCAGAGAGTGTGGCTGGTTAATATTAGAGCCTTTGAAGAAAAACATAAAATTTGTCCAAGTGGTAATACTAGCCAAAAATCTTTTCATAGCAGCCTGAAAGTGAATAAACTCAGCTTTATTGGCTCAGTTTCTTCTCTTTCACATTCTGTGAACTAAACCAGTATGGTCTGTAATTTTAAACACTAGCATATTTTTCTAGCATAAAATGCAGTGTTTGTTGTAAAACTGCTCCGCTTGATCCTAATAAACCACTTAACTGCTGAAGAGCTAATCTAATGGCTTTTATGTATACAGCTTATTTAAAATGCCCTAGACTGGAAGAAGTAAATGAAACTCATTTTTATACTTCTAATGCTTTGAAAAATAAGCCACACTTAGGTTGGGTTTTGTAGCAGCAGGCAAGCAGCACTCATTTTGAAGTCCAGCTTGTAGCATGAAAATAATCTTAACCTGAATATAAGGCTGGCTTGTTTTGCACTAAAAGGTGTTCTGCAGGACTACAGAAAAATGAAGTGGCACTCAAACTTAAACTAGAAAAAGGCTCTCTGTTGCAAAGCACTGAGGGCACTGAGAAAAGTGTGTCATTTCAATGACTATTTTGACCAAATTTAAAAAAAAATCTGGGCTCTTGTATGTTGTGAGCTTTCTAGTGGATTCTAGTGGATATGCTGGAGAGGTGGACATAAAATTCTGCCTTTAGGAAGAGGAATACTAAATTGTAATAATATTTTAAGGTATGGAAATGTAACAAAGCACTTGCCTTCTGTTTAGGTAAAATTGTTGGTAGTTAGAGAGGGGGACTATACATGAAATTTTAAGTGATATTTCAGAGTAATTCTTTTCCCCTTTAAATTTGTGGCATACAAGTTTGGCTCTGATTAAAACTTGCTTTGATTTGAAAATATCAATGTAATGTTTTGACAGATACTTTGGGGACTCAAAGCTCTTCACACATCCTTATTTTGCAATATTCCTATTAGTTAGCTCCATGCTATATGGTGTCTCTTATGCTCCAGACGGCCTCTAGATTGTTTTGTAGTATGATCAAAATCTGCTTTTCCTTATTGGCAGGCTCTAATCGATCTGACTCTTTGACTTTTGCAGGTGCTGTGAGCGATGTTGAGATGCAGGAACATTATGATGAGTTCTTTGAGGTATGTAAAGATGCATTAAAGTGTTACTGGATCTGTCACCACCAATAAATTAAATGGATGTAGTGGATAGCAGAATTAGCCGAATTCAGGAAAAAGAACTAAATTCCTGTGTAGTTCATATAAAATATACAGCCTTGTGTGAAAAATACTTCCTGGTGTAACCATTGGTTAGTTTGGCCTCACTTGAGTGTTTGAAGTAGATTTTGTTTAAAATCAGCAGTTTAAGCAATGCAGCATTTTAATTGTATAATCTCCTTTTTTAATAAATTTAAAGTATACTTAATTATTTGTATAGAAACAAAGTTCCTGAACATAGCATCAGGGCTTCTGTGTTGTGTTTTCAGTGCATCCTGTGTATTCTGTAAATGCTGTGCGTGTTTTCTGTAGGTTTTTATTGTATCTTGGTAGTGCTGTGCTTACAGATGGACACAGTACAGGCCAAGCAAGTACTAATTTTAAACCTAGAAATGTTAGAAAAAAAAAGTTATTTTGCTTTTTTCTAAGGAAGGTCTTATTTTATACTTATTTAGAGCTAAATGCAGTATTTCTGTACTTACAAGTTTGCTTTGTGCTTAGGAGGTCTTCACAGAAATGGAGGAGAAATACGGTGAAGTTGAGGAGATGAACGTTTGTGATAACCTTGGAGATCATCTAGTTGGAAATGTATACGTAAAGGTAGGATAAAGAGATGTTAATGTAATCAGCAGGGGTGGTATTTATTGATTCAGGGTTTTTAAAAGCTACTGTATGCTTGTAGATATTGCAAGGGAAGCTCTTCAGTATATAAGCTCTTCTCCAGCTTTACAATTTAAAGTAGAAAGAATAAAAAGGTGAAAGGAATCCAAAAGAAATTTCAATAAATTTTGAGAAATTTTCTTGATAGTCAAAATCTATGTAATTTTCAGAAAGATTATCACTTTTTTTCTTTTGCATAGTTATAAACAGTTACCACCACTGGACTGTTTAGTTTGGCAGGATTAATATGGCATCTCTCTTAGCATCATGCTGCCCTTTAAGCATATCAATATGAGAGAGGCTTATATGCAACTGCTGCATTGATGTTTTAACTTCCCAGTTAAACACAGTGTCTGTAACCAATTTATATTTGGCCGTAGCTGGGTGGTTTAAGGCTCAAACTGGAGCACTTGGGTTTAACTTTTAAAAATTATTGGTATCTCTTGAATAGCAAGTACAAAGTTGTCACCTGCAGAAACTTTACTATGTGTGCACAGTGTTGGGGAGGTGTGAAAGATTTTGTTTGAATATTTTGACTGTACATTCCCTCAGCTGGAAAGTATTTGCACACCTGAAATTCTTGACTGTATAGGTCATAATCAGAAAAAATAGTTGTCTTAAAAAAATTAGCTGTGAAAAGGCATTTCAAATTTTAAGTTCTACATTCATCATAAAACAGGATCTAAGTTTTGTAAATTCTAATTTAAATGCATGAGAACGCCAGTTTTTATATAAATATCTCTTAAATTTTTGAAAAAAATGCATTACATCAGGGCTGTTGGTGTTCCAGATGGTATTCATAAGCATTCACTTGGTTTAAAGTTGTACTAAGAAAACACAGTATCTTCTGTTGACTTACTTTCTCACTTGAAACACCAAATAGAACATAATGAAGAGGGCAATCAATGTTTTGATTAGCTCTTGAGTCCCAATTAATGAAAAGCTAGCATATTTACCCTTGATTTGATGGACTGTCCAAGGAAATCTGTAGTGTCTTATTTCATCACTAGCCCTGAGCCTCTGATATCACACAGCTGATTTGATAGGAATCATATCTACTCCTGTTGCTTCTCTATATTGTAAGGAAAATGTTGATTTTGCTCTTAGTTTCGCCGTGAAGAAGATGCAGAAAAGGCTGTGATCGACCTGAACAATCGCTGGTTTAATGGGCAGCCCATCCATGCCGAGCTCTCGCCTGTGACTGACTTCAGAGAGGCCTGTTGCCGTCAATACGAAATGGGGTAAAGCAGGGGCTTCCTCTTGCCTTGACAGCCTGTGAGGTGTTTGCCCAACAGGGAGGGTGCTTAGGGGTGGATCTTATGTAGCTGAGTGTAGGAAGAAAAGCACTTCAGGTAACAGTAATGGGGAGGACCTGCAATGAACCTCTTGACTTCTGCCATCTTTCGGGCATTTTGGTGTAGAAGTGAGGCACTGTCAGTAAATGATGCTTGTAATTTACTGGGTTTAATATTAGAAGTGATAGAGGTTTAAGCAGATAGTGTAGAGCTGGGAATGCTAACTGCCTCTTGCATTCTCTTTCAGAGAGTGTACACGAGGAGGTTTCTGCAACTTCATGCATTTGAAGCCCATTTCTCGAGAGTTAAGGCGCGAGTTGTACGGCCGTCGTCGTAAAAAGTAAGTTTGTTTTTAAACATTACTAAAACAAGTAATTTAAGGATCAGTTGCTGAAAAATCTGAAGGCAAATCTTTAAATTTCTGCCAAGTCCTCTTGTTTTTTCTAATGCACTTCTGGCACATGCTAAAGGGCATCAAGTCAAGCTGGCAAGTGGCCAGTTTAGAACAAAGGAGTAGAGCTCTGAAAATATGGTGCTTGTTGCTCTGCAGCGCTGGGCATCCTGAAAGTCGGCGTGGAAGGCAGGGCTCAAGGAGAAGAAAACTCACTGAGTTACTCAGTACATAGGCCCTGCCTTTTGCTGAGATCTCCAGACTGTATAGATGGACATTATTTGGGAGAAGTTGCTTTATGCCTCTTCTGTTTTATTCTCTTCAAAATGTATTTGCTCGTGGCCTCTGTTAGATGCAGGCTACTTGGCCAGTGGGTATTTTGGCAGCATCAGAGTAGCTGCTTTCAGCATTATGTGCAGTCAAGCATATCTATAGATTACACTCAGGACCCAGCCTTATTTGCTTTTAACTGTTAATGGTGAAATTTTGTAGCCTGTATTCATTTCTTACTGTTAGTATCAGGCAGTCACTATACTGAGCTTTTGGTTTCACAATGTGACCCTTCTTGATAGGAATTCCCAGTAGGAGAAAGGAATAGTAATTTTGCTTAATGGTAAAAAATTTGATAAATAAATTTTATTATATAGTATTCATTTAGCGAGGTACCTTGTAGAGAGGCTTTTATCACTGCTGTTATTATGATGGTTCACTTGGAGCTGGATTCAATCTGCTTGCATTTAGGGCCTTGCTATTTGGGGTAGGCATATAAAACTTTTGACCTTTTATGTAGAGCAGTTTTGTAGGTTCCTATCAATCACAAAAGGAGCCTAGGATTGTGAATGTAATTTCCCTATAAACGCCTCTAATTGGCAGTGTTTTGGAATCTGCAAGGATGAATTTAATTTTGATAAACATAGACTGTGTTGCTTAGCCACATGTATTTGTGGCTAAGTAAATTTTTCAGATGTTTGAATGCTTTAGGAAAAAGACAAAGTGTGCTTTTTGTATTAACCTTTTGGTCGCTGTTACAAATCTGGAACTCTCGGACTTAGTAATGTTGGTTCATGGTAGCTGTGATAGCACCATGTTCTGGGTGGTTTTAGCTCCCTTCCTAAATTTATTTTTATTATCATCAGTCTAAGAGGCAGAGAAGATGGCTTGGCAGTGCTGATGTCCTGGGGGATAGAAATTACGTAGGGGGAACAACAACAGAGTACTGGGTTGTAATTTCTAATTAATGCAATTGATTTAATGTGAGTGGACTTAGAAGCAGCAACTGTAGGCTTTTGGTGTGTGTTGCTAAGAGCTATTCCTGTCTGCCAAAGCAGGTGTCTCCTGTTTTAAATAACAACGGTGTAACCGTGCCTTTCCTTAGGGTTTGCACATCCACTGTAACAGGTGACTGCAGGGAACAGCCAATTCTTGTACCTCTGTGTGTCCCCAGTATGAAGTTTGTGTGGTTTGTAAATACATGGGGTTTTGCAGCCCAAGTGCCAAGTCCTTCTAATGACACACTGCTTTTTTTCTCCCTCATTACTGCCATTCTTAATTACATGTTCCACTGTGTGGTACTACAAGTAAATTGCTGCCTGGGATGAAACAATAAAATGTCCAAACTTTCTTTGAAGGCATAGATCCAGGTCGAGGTCCCGTGAACGTCGGTCTAGATCCAGAGATCGCGGTCGTGGAGGTGGAGGAGGAGGAGGAGGACGTGAGCGTGACAGGAGGCGGTCAAGAGATCGTGAACGATCCGGTCGATTCTGAGCCATGCCATTTTTACTGTATGTCTGCTAGAAAGTGTTGTAGTTTGACCAAACAAGTTCATAATGACATTTTTTTTAAAGATGGGCTTCTGAATAAAAAATTTGTAGTGATACAGTATTCTTTGTGTAACTTGTTTCTTGTGGGGGGAGTCTTTTTAACTGTCATTCCTCTATCTTGACAAATACATGAATTAAGTCTGCCTGAGGGAAAGGTAGTAAATGTATTGGAGGAGCGCCAGTTTTGGTTTGGGTTTTTTTTTTAATTCGGGTATAATTTGAACTGTTGATGAAAATGTATGTGTATATAATATAAAATATTATATACATAGTAAAAATGATATACTGCTTAAGAAACAGTTACTCACATAAGTTTCCCTTTTCTGCTATGCTGTCTGCTTATTTAGGTTAGTTTAGGCACATTTAAGAGGAAGGCTGTGCGAAATGCATTTATTTACCAAGTAGAAACGCTTAGTTACAAAAATGTATGTTTGTTTGTTACCAGAAGTCTGTGCTCTGTCTATCAATGTGACTGTGGCATTTACAATAAATCCAATTTCTTGGTGTAAAATTGAAGGCCTATTTTCTAAGCACTCCGGAGTAGTTGAGTTGCTACTCCTGGCTGCCTATTTTCTAAGCACACTGGCATAGTTGAGTGGCTGCTCCTGGCTGTGCCAGAGTTCATAGTTCAGGTTTTTATAATTCTTGACTAAATTCTTTTCTGTAGCTGGAAAGAAAGTTGCCTAGTGCAGTGTGGAAAAAAACCAGTATTTTTATTTGAATGATTCATCATAGGCAGGTGAGGGTTTTGTGAAAAAAATCCACCAAAATTATGCTCCATGCAACATGATACAGAAGTGTTATTGAAGGAAATGCAAGGTCCTAAATACAACGATCAAATTTCTTAACAGATTTTTTTTTTCCCTCTCTATGCTCTCTCACCTATCATTTAATGAAAAGCATTTTGTTAGCATTCAAAGTCATAGAAAACTAATTGGATGCTAGTGGAAAAAAACCTTTTTTCCATCTTTTTGATAGTCTGGAGTGTGATGAAATCTAATGGACAGATGGTAGTTCCCTCACAAATACTTTTTTTTTTCTGAGCTTGAATTGCACAATCACTGAATATCGTAGGTTGTGTCCCAAAGCGTTAAAGCTCCAGTGGAAATGTTGGAATCCTGAGAGACAGTTTGTACAATGGTTGACTGCAGTTTTACCTTATTCATGTCTGCTTTTATTCAGAGTGTAACATAGCAAGAAGTTTTGGTCATTGATCTTATTTCTGCAAGATGCAACTTTACGTACACAAAGCTACGCAATAAAACACAGCTTTCCAGTGGGGGAGAGAATTTACTGGAGCTTCCCTAGTTCTGAGCCAGATAACTTGCTAAATGATAAATCTGCTCCTTGGTGATCGTTTTAAAAAAAGAAAATAGGATATGGATGCATCACGTAGATGATTAACAAACAAGCTTCTTTTTGCCTCTAAAATAAGTATAAAACCATTTTGCTCACTGGAACTGGGAATTGGAAAGCAATATTGAAAAATGAGCTTTTCTAAATTAATCTGCTTTGCTTCTTATGACTAAATTATTGCACCAGTTCAGTTTGAATTAATTTTGTTCCCCCTGGATGGTTTGGCCAACCAGACTTTGGAACTTGGTGTGCCAGGACCGTTTTTGAAGAAGTATCACTTAAGCAGTGAAGCCCATCTCCGCATGATGTTTTGTTGTAAGTACATAAAGCAAATGATGCTTTTTGTTTACTGGGAGAAATTGAGCAGTGCCTAGCATTAAATGGCCAAGCTGAAGTGTATTTCTGCTGGGCATTAGGAATTTCACCTTGGTAATTTAGTTCTTGCAGTTTACAGGACATTAATCCAGTTCCATTTTTCTCTTCAGCGAGATTCAGGATTATTGGTGAACTAATTTAAATCTCAAACTACAAAAGGTGAGGATAGTTTTTGTTTTAGGTTTGGGGCTTCTTTTTAACAGTAACTAATACAATGTGGGTACTATTTAAAAGGTTTAAGATTTGCTCTATAAAGGTAGTTTAAAAGTTAGTTGTTCTATTAAGTTAGTTTAAAACAAGTACAAATGTGTCCCTGTAATGGCTTTCACTGCTGGTATATTTTTGCATGAACAGATAGTGGAAGGTTGATTTTTCTCTCTCTCCCAATACAATTTTACTTAAAAAAGCATTCCTGAATTCCACCAAATGCGTAACTTTATGGTCTGATTGCACAGCTGCCCAAAAATCACCCATGTAAGTGGAATACCTTGGAATGGGCACTGAAAGCAGTGGATTTTACTGGATACTGTAATGGGTGCCTAGTGACAGCATTCAGCATATAAACGAAGCTCATTTCATATCTTGTCAGGTTCACCTTTTGAGACTGCTACCAGTAAAATTAATCAAATTTGAAATTTAAACTGCACCAATTTGGTTAAACATTTGCCCTTGATAGACCCAAGTGTTGGTTCACCAATAAAAACCAAGTGGAAATCCTACCTCCCCCTTCTCTTGTTTCTCACAATGTGTTTTAAGATTTGTTTTTCCCCCCTGCTCCACAGGGTTTACCTACTTCTCAAATATTTCATTGTTGACTCTTCTGTTGAACAGTGGTTCTTAATTTATGGAATTCCTTTACCTCAAATAAGTGACAGCATACAGGATTTTCTGAAGTCTGAGTCAATTAGGTTGAAACTGTTAGTCCCAAGTGGCTTCCTCTCCTTTGTATTTGGCTCTTATTCTGTGAAAATGCTGCTTGTCCATGAATATGATATATGTTGAGACTGTAAAACCAAATGGAGAAAACTTGTTCAAAATAAAGCCTTTTTTATAAGAATCTGACAAAAATTAGCCCTTTCCTTTAGATTGGATGCTGCTCTCTAAATGTCTAATGAGGACATCGACTAAAGTTTCAAGTTCTTAGATCTTGAAATGGTTTTGAGCAATTCTTTGCCTTCTGTTTTTTAGAGCTGGTGAAGCGTGTCTACAGCTACAATAACCCCAACCTCTCCGTATTCACTTGCTAAGCTTAAATTTTTAAGAGTGCAACTTGGGGTTACGAGTTGGGGGGTTTTGGTTTGGGTTCTTTTAGTTGATAAGGCTTTTAGTTATGGTTAAGGTTAGAACCTGCAGGTTTCTGTTGTGGTGGTCTGTAGAGCACAAGCAAGCTCATTTCTGACAAAAGGAACGTTTATTGGAGAAATGAGTAATCAGAGGGGGTCATGGCTTTTTAAAGATTATTCCTCATGCTGTTACACTGTTCAAGCTGCAAAATTTTGGGTGTTAACGATTGTACAACAGTACCTTGAACTGCACCCACTGTCTTTAATATATTAGAAGTGAAACTGCTTTCAT
Organism: Pardalotus punctatus; assembly: GCA_013400915.1. Lineage (NCBI taxonomy): Eukaryota > Metazoa > Chordata > Aves > Passeriformes > Pardalotidae > Pardalotus > Pardalotus punctatus. The sequence goes on along the minus strand of VZTX01012987.1, from coordinate 6,986 downwards.
AGCAGGTGGGGAGGGTGTGGGCAAATCATTTCATTCTCCAGAATTCCATTCCGTTTCTAACTCCTGCTGCATGTAAAACTCCCTAAAAACAGTCCTGGTCAGGAAAGGTTCCAGCTGAAAAGCAGAACTGAATTGGTGTTTAATTTCAGCTGGTAAGGAAGTCATGGCTGAGTGGCAAGGCTGTCACAGGAGAGAATATTTGTAGCTGCATTTGCTACTTACTGCAAGGCTGAAGCTGAGCTGTGTTACTGCACAGTGTTACCCTGGAGCAAATGGATATCAATTAAAATATCAAAATTACATCCAGATGTCTGTGGAATAAATTAATGTATCTTCATGTTGAATTGGTATATGGTCCTTTCCAAAGTTATCCACAAGTATTTCTGAATTCATCCAATTAGCCAGTGTTGTTTTTTACGAATCATAGAATAATTTGGGTTGGAAGCAGCCTCAATGACCATCATATTCCAACTCCCCTGCCATGGGCAGGGACACCTTCCACTAGACCAGGTTGCTCAGACCCCCTTCCAGTCTGGTCTTGAACAGTTCCAGGGGTGGGGAGTCCACAACTTTTCCAGGCAACCTGTTGCACTGTCACAGTGGTGAGAGTATCTCAAATTCTTTTTTTAAATTTTGTTAAATGCACTTGTATGAAAAATGGAGTATATCTCCTCAGCTGCATAGATAGTCCTTCCTTGTCAGCAGTGTGCTCATCAGTCAAAAACCTCTAATCCCTTGTTACCCTTTCATGTTTTATTTTTTTACAAAATTCTAACTATCAGCAAGAAGAGCCACAAGCGAGAGGACAGCTCTGTCCCGCTCTGCAGTCCCGTGGTTCTTCAGCAGCAGCACTGCTTTAGAAGGTCCCTGTTTCCCTGCTGGTGGTTATTGTCAGGAGTGGCATTAATTCAATTGATCTCAAGTTTCAACTGTAAATTGGATGTGTGGGATCGGGTGGAACGGTGGCAGCCAACAGCCCAGGTCAGTTGCCAGCAGCTCGGCTCAGGTAGCCAGCGGCTCGTTTGAGGTATCAAAGGCAGGAGGGGGCAGGGTGTGCTTATCTCTGACTGTTCAGATGCAAGTGCCGACTTCTTGGTGCTCTGATAAGCGTTTGGTCCGGTACTTTTGCATAATTTGTGTTGTTTTGGTGTTTGCTTTCCAGCTAGATTGCTTTGCCAGGACAACTGATGAAGTGGTGGGATGTGAGTGAGGGGTGGACAGCAGCTTCCCAGAGCCTTGCAGCAGCTTGTGTGTGTGGCTGCCCCTTTGATCCAAGTGCCTTAACAGCATTCAGGACCCTGAGGGCTTCCCACTGGAAGAGACAATTACTATGATCCAGGTGCTACTTTGGGACAAACCCATGTGTTTTTGACAAAGGTCTGCAGAGCACTGTTTTCCCAAGCACTGTAGCCGCTTCCAGCTCTCCACTTCCATGACTGCATGTGTATTTAGGTCTGGAGGAAAAAAACCAAAATTTCTGCTCTGCTTGAGCAGCGAGACAAAGTGGGGAGAAAGGGAGCCATGGAGTCTCCCTGCCTCCTTGTTTTTCATGGAAAAGCCTTTAGTCTGCCAGGCTGAGGCCTGCTGTGCTTTTGCCAGCACCTGGCTTCATTTCAAGCCTTGCTACCTAGGCAGCTGAATATTGGATGTTTTTCAGATCCTTCTCACTTTCTTCCTGGAGCTGTCTGGGATTCTGGCCAGGCAGAGGGAGGGAGGGAGCTGCTCCCACTGCAGGCTGTGCACCAGCCTGCCTCCTGGGCCTGGGAGCTGTGGGAAGAGCCAAGGGGAGCAACCGCTTCTCCCTTTTCTACCCACCCATTTTCCTTGCGAGCTAATACTGCTCCTGCCCCAGCGAAAAATGAGAGAGAACCTCATGGATCAAAGGTCCTGCATCTTCCATAATTCCTTTTTCCTTCCTCTTCAGTGAATGTGCAAAAAGTTTCCTCTTGTGTTGTAGGAAAAACGTCCTGGAGAGATGACTTGATAAAGGGAGGCAGGAGATGAAGAACTGATTTCTGGACAAAGCACCAGTGGAGAGTGAGCAAGCAGTCTTATTGCCTTGAGGATTGCATGCAACATTAATTATTGCAGTGCTGGACTAGAGATTGGCAAGGGAAATTCCAAAGTCTGACAGACCAAAATCTGACCAAGTAACAGTCTCATTCATGTCTGGGCCATTTTTTCATTCTGCTGGGGTTTGATTCGTTATTTTTTACCCTTTCATGTGACCATGCTGACCACAGCAAAGAGACATTAATTGCTCTCCTTGCTCAAACTCCAAGGAAGCCAGCCTTCAAGTCTTTTGGACAGCCCTGGGATTCTCAAGCACACGCATGGTGGAGGCTTTTACACCTCACAGAACAAATATATTCAGCAAAGGGAATAGACCTGCAGTGCAGAGCAAGCAGCAAATTACTTCCTCCTTGTAGTGCTTGTAGGTGATTTGAACAAAGTTTCTGACAGTCTGTTTTCTCTTCTCTGAACAACTTCACTTCTTTCATTTTTTATTCCTGGGCTGGATTTCCCTCTACACCTTGTTGTGTTTCTCAGGCCACGTCGCACATGGGCCACGTCATCGCAGGTGGGACAGGGAACCTCGGCAGAGCGCACGGGTGCTGAGAGTGCCATGTGTCCTGCAGGCTGGATCCCTGTTTGCGTAACCCTGTATGATGTTTGCTTTTTACACAACAGCACGGCCTTGTTGACTCACATTGAGCCTGCCTGGCACTGTAGTCATACCTTCCACTCCACACAATTACTGTCCCCGTAATGGCTGCTCGAGCTGTTTATTCCTCCTGGCTGGCTGCAAAATTTTGCATTTGCCCTTACCAGCCAGCTTCCTGTTTTACTTTCTCTTCTGGTTTCTCCAGTCTGCCAAAGATCATTTTGAAATATGATTCTGTCCAAATTGTGGCTAATCCCATGCAGTTAAAATGAGGAGTGACTCTGTTTGGGCTGTGTTTTTCTCCCTTTGTATAAAACATTTCCATGAACTTGTGCAACAGGCTCGTGCTCTCCCTTCCCGAAAGGGCTCTGGGTACCACCTTTGGTACCTCCTTTTGTTCTTTTGGTGACTTCATTAGCTGCTCACAAAAAGCCTCCTGCACTTGATCTCTTCCTTCAGTGATCCTACCACAACAGCATTTACTTTTTTCTCTCCCTCTCCTTGTGCTTCTCCACAGGGTTTTCCTCCTCGACCTTGTCAATGTCTGCTGCTCACTGATGCAGGAACCATCATTCTCTGCTTGCCATTCCTAAACAAGCTGTTTATTTCCATGTTAATATTCCAGCCAGTGTTATATCACTGCTAGGCAGATCAGATCATAATGTTGCTTTTATACCAACCCTCACCACAGCTCCTCTTGTCCCTTGCGAGAGAAATAAACCCAAGCATTGCCAGATCTCAGCAAATGGTTTAAGTGGCTCTACATATGCATTTGTTGCTGATTTATGGGAATTATTCTCAAGGCTGGGATGAGGATATATGATTGTGCTCAGCCCTAATGGATCTTGTTAGTGGTGTGTATTCATTCCCAGCCACCATGACTGATTTTTATGCCTTTAATGCCAATGGCACAGTGTGGGTTGGTGTTGCTGTGGAGATCTTTTAAATCAGTTAATTTTGTATGTCAAAACTCCCTTGTAGTGGAGAGGGACTTTTCACAAGATCATGTAGTGACAGGACAAGGGGGAATGGCCTTAAGATGAAGAAGGGCAGGCTTAGATTATGTATCCAGACGAAATTCTTCCCCTGTGAGGGTGGTGAGGCCCTGGCACAGTGTGCCCACAGAAGCTGTGGCTGCCCCTGGATCCCTGGAAGTGTCCAAGGCCAGGCTGGATGGGGCTCTAAGCAACCTGGGATAGTAAAAGATGTCCCTTTCCATGGCAGGGGGTTTGGAACTAAGATGGTCTCTAAGGTCCCTTCAACCCCCAACCATTCTTCACCTGGCTGCTGCCTTGGTGAAGGAGATTGAATCTTGAGTGCAGAGCTATGCTGCAATTACAAATCCCTCTAATTAGCCTCACACATCATGTTCAGATAGCTTCCAACAGGCCTGGCGCTGTCACTTGGTCTTACAAGTTTCCTCTGAGGTATCTGTTTTACATTTTTGAGGATCTGGCACATCCATCTGTGCTGATGATTTCATTCCTCGACACCCATCTGCCTGAAGTTGCAGTGGTTGCTGCAAGGCTGGCACTTCTTCAGACAGAACAGCTGACTCAGGGCCTCTTCCCCAGTCCCTCCTGAAAGGCATGAAAGGTATGGGCATCCCTGCTTGGCTACACTCTGTGGGCAGGACTGCAGTTTGTAAATGCTTGAGCTCCTTCTGTTCCAAATATTCATGGATTTTTGCTTAGCTGCACTTGCAGCTGGGCCTCGTGTGTGTCCTGGCATCTCATGGTTTTGTGAGACCCAAATCAAGGGCCAGGCCTTCTTAACATCACCATTTTCACACTCTGCATTGCTCTTGTGCCATTCCATAATTTAGCTGCACCAGATGCAAGCCACAATCTTATTCCACATCCTTTTCCAACTCATATTTTACCAGTGGGGCTTAATGGTTACTTGTGCAAACATCACTTCATAGCACATTTCAGATGTAATTAATTTTGTGTAAGCCAATTGTGGTTTAGAGTAAATAATTATTCTAAGAACAATATTTTCTAATAAATTCTTCTTTAGTAAAATTAGAGTAAGGATATAGAGGGTAGGGATAAAACAGTGTCATTTCAATCAGAAGTTGTATTTTGATGATCCTTGTGAGTCCTGACTCAGAATATTCTGTAATTTGTCGTAGACGTGGCTGTTTCTCTGCAATTTGTGAGTTTTTATCAATGTAATGAGACAGCTGCTTCAGTCTCTCTATTTAAGGCAAATGTAAAATATTTGTCTCTTCTCTTGATTTGTTTTTAGTTGCTCAATGCTTTTCCTGTGCTTTTTAAATAAATTTCTCCCCACATTCTAGTCATGGTCCATTTTCTTACTGGAGAGACAGACCCTTGACTTTGCAATGCTGAAACAGGTCCCTCAGCTTTAGACCAGTCACATCCAGTTGTAAAATCTCTTGTTACTTTTACCACTTCATTAAAACATCTATTTCTTATTTTCCATATTTATACAGCATGCAATACTCTCCAAATAGCCCTACTACATAGTAAATGTACAGATGGAGACTTACAGTTGTCTCAACTCCTCTGATGACCTACAACACATGGAACACTTCAGGGGGAATCATGTTCTAAAATAAACTACCTTGAACTGCTTTTCTCTGTATTGGCACTTTTTATAGATAGAGAAAAAATTGATGCTCGGACTTTCCAGAGCCACAGGCTGTGTTCTTGAGGCACTCCTCTCTGGTAAGCCTTTTCAATATCTTATGCTTTCACACAAGGATTTCTGTTTGGTTTGCTTTTTTAAAAAACTTTATGCATAATCTAGAGCATATTGTGAAGAATTTCTCTGAGATAATTTGCATGGAATGTATTAAATTCACCTGCACCCCGTGTTCTACATCATCAAGCTCTGTTCACAGCACTGTGGATGCAGCTGTTGTGACACTGAGCTGTTTCCCAGGTGAATAACTCATTGTCACGTTCTCAGACACCATCAGAATGGCCTTAGGCTGAAGGGGGGGTAGGATTTGAATAGATATGCAGAAGAAATTCTTTACTGTGAGGGTGTTGAGACCCTGCTACAGGATGCCCAGACAAGCTGTGGCTGCCCCTGGATCCCTGGAAGTGTTCAAGGCCAGGTTGGATGGGGCTCTGAGCATCCTGGGATAGTGGAAGGTGTCCCTGCCCATGGCAGGGGGTTGGAACAAATTGATCTTTAAGTCCCCTTCCAGCCCAAACCATTCCATGACTCACCAGCCTCCTGCCCTGGGGGGGCATTTCCAGGGCTGCCTGCACCTCACCCCTGTTGCTGACCTGGGCAAGCTGAGATGCCTGGGCAATGCTTGCACAACACCAAGGCCTTTTTAGGGGGAGCACCTGACTGCTGCCCCAGCCATGAAGCCCCTTCACAGCCCTCTCAGATGCAGTGGATATTTTTTTCCCAAACCAGACAAGCAGCGCTGCCACAGGCCATGCTTGGGAGCCACTGGCAGCTACATGTGTGTCCCCACCATGGCCATTGCCCACGGGCACAAGAGTAAAACAGCTTCAGAGGTGTTCTGGCAGAGCCCTTTCTCCAGGGTCACAGGATCAATTAGGTTGGAAAAGACCTCTGAGATCATCAAGTCCAACCTTTGACTGATCAGCACCATGCCAACTAAACCGTATCAATGAGTGACATATCCAGTCTCTTTAGGAATGGTGACTCCACCAGGCCCCTGGACAGCCCATTCCAATGTCTAATCACCTCTTCTGTGAAGAACTTTTTCCTAATGTCCAACTTAAACCTCCCCTGGTGCAGCTTGAGGCCATTTTCTCTTGTCCTGTTGCTATTTGCCCGGGACAAGAATCCAGCCCCCACCTGGCTACACTCTCCTGTCAGGCAGGTAGTTGTAGAGAGTGATAAGGTCATTCCTGAGCCTCCTTTTCTCCGGGATAAGCACCTACACTCCCTCAGCCGCTCCTCACAGGACTCGTGCTCCTTCTCTGGACACGCTCCATCACCTCAATGCCCTCTCCGAATTGAGGCGACCAGAACTGGACACTGTCTCTGAAGGCCCTGCGGGTAAACCCCGGGCATTTCCCGCGGGGTTTCCCTCAGCGATCTGGCCGGACACCTCCGGACGCCGCCGGGCATCCCCAGGCGCTCCGGCCCCGCGGCCGCGCACCGCTCTCCCATTGGCTGGCTCGGAGTCGCCAACGCCCCCGTGCTGACCAATCCGCGCTCGCCGCGCCACTCCCGCCCCCTCGGGGAGGTGGAGGGGCGGGGCAGGGGCGGGGCCCGGGA
>VZTX01012985.1:0-49029 GCA_013400915.1 Pardalotus punctatus | reverse complement strand
CGCGTGTGTGTGTGTGTGCGCGCCAGGTGTGAGCGCCCCGGCCGCGCCCCGCAGGAACCATGCCCGGCGTCCTGCCCGGCGACAGCGCCAGGGCCAGCCCCTCCAAGAAGAACCGGCTGTCGCTGAAGCTCTTTCAGAAGAAGGAGGCGAAGCGAGCGCTGGATTTCACCGAGGCGCAGGAAAATGAGCAGAAGGGCGCGGAGTTCAGAGGCGCCGAGATGTGAGTGCCGCGCGGGAGAAGTTTTTGTGGCGATGTTGTGTCTGTCTCGTGGTGCTCCATCCTCCGCTCCTTTCGGTTTCGTGTTCTTGCATAAATAGCGTGCTGCAGCACGCGCTAAATTAAATTCACTTGCTCTTAAATTAAATTAACGTGCATTTACGTGAGATTAACCGTCGAGGCAACGTAATCGAACCGAACAAACGAATTATAATTACTGTAGCCAATTTCTGTGACTATTTTCAGAAAGCAACTTCGCCTCACTGGGGATGTTTAGTTGACGCAAACTTTGGGATCAGTTGATGAAGTTACTTTTTCCAAACTAATGATCACTCTAACCGATTTCTAGTAACTCTTTTGGGAAAATTACTTTGCCCCACTGGGGGTCTTTAGTTGGGACAAACTTCGGGATCACTTAAAAAAGTTGCTTTGTTTGAAGTTAGTATAAGTAGTTATTGTGTTACTGAACTATTTATATTATTATATTAAAATTTAATTTTCTGCAAGGTGAGCTTTAAGGAAAATATGTTGGATTTTAAAAGTTGTTTGTGTTGTAAGGAAGGGCATTGATTGTGGGGTTGGCTGTCATTCACTGGGGCTTTTCAGGCCCTGAGCAAATCTATCGACTCATTTCATTGCTGATGAGGGGATTTAAGTGGAAAAAATAAAATTGTGGTCAGTTAAAAATAGTTGAAGACTTTAAAATTTGGTTCTGTTGTGTCAGTACAGTGTATTTATCATTTCTGCTAGTGATTAATAATAATAATAATCAGTGGATAGTGTGTCAGGGTCACTGTTTGTTTTTTTTTTTTTTTTTTTTTTTTTTTCTGGTTTTATGCTTTTGCCTTGGATCCAGAAATGAAGTGATGTGACTCTGGAGCAGGGGACAGTGATAGAAAATACGTTCTAGGCACATTTTTCTGCCTTAGGAATGAACAAAGAACATACAAAAGTATTTAAATGTGAAATTTTTGGTCCTTTAAATCAGTCTCCTGTAATTTTATCTGTTGGAACTTCGAGCAGATTTGCCTCCTGCTTGGAAACCTGGGTGGTTTTGGGTGGGTTGCCGAGGAGTTGGAGGTGAGGAGTCTGTGGTTGAGTGCCCAGCATCAATCCAGACACGCTTTGACAGGATTTTGATCTGCATTTCTCAGTGCTGAATTCCACAGGGTGGCTCTGAGGTGGGGAGAGATGAAGGAGTGGTTTTCCAGAGCTGTCTCTTACCCCGTTTCTCTGTTCCACAGTGACCAGGTGGTTCCTGCAGCACAGCCTCCCTCCCTTGTGGGCTGTGAGAAAAAAGACAACATGTTGCCTTTTGTGGGCTTGAACAACCTGGGCAACACCTGCTACCTGAACAGTGTCCTGCAGGTGAGGCCATGCCCAGGGGGGCTCAAAAAAGGGAGATTTTGGTTAAGCACAAGTGGGTGAAATCAGTTTATTCTGGGTGCAGTATAAAGGGCATCTAATTACAGTGCGGGGAAAAAAGATGCTGCTGCAGGAAATGTGTGCACTGTGGTTGTCCTGATTGGGTAATTCTTCGGTTTCCATACTCAGGGCTCCTCCCTGCTGTGAAAAATCCTGGATCTTTGTGTGCTCTGCACAGCCTGGGGAGGTGCAGAGCTGTGTGGATTATAAATGTGCATTTATGTGTGGAATAACTTCTTACTCGAGTTATTCTCCTCTTTTCAACTGTCGTTTTCAGGTATTATATTTTTGTCCCGGTTTTAAAACTGGAGTAAAACATTTATATAACATAATTTCAAAGAAGAGAGAATCTTTAAAGGATGAAGGAGAGCAAAAGGCAGAAAAGGTAACAAATCTCCACATGTTCTTTTCTTGTAAATTTGCAAGTGAGGCTGCCATGAATGTGGTGAAAATATAATTTATTTCTGTTCTCAGGAAGTTTTTTAGCGTTGTTTTCTACAGTGTTACTTCGGGTAAAGATGTATTTGAGTTGTTTTGGACTTTAGCACAAGTTTTAAAGTATAACACAAGAAATTTGATAAAGACACCTGACCATGCTTTTGGCATTAAGATAATTATGATACAGTACCTGGAGTGGATGGAAATTTGAGTTTTGGCAAGGGTGATTTGAGATTTTAAAATAATGGTTAATTGGGCTTTTATGTTTGTTTTCTACTTGGAAAAAAACAAAATATTGTCTGAAACCCACCTGCTTCTCATAACAGACAAAAAATTCAGTCAAATATAGAAAGTCAAGGGAGGAGAGGAGAGAAAAAGGTTAACTTGTGACAGATGAAACTGCTGCAAGTGTTTTTATTCTCTTTACATTGTTATTGTAGGGGAGTTGTAAAGAAGATCCCCTGGCAAGTTACGAGCTCATCTGCAGTTTGCACTCCTTGATCCTGTCCGTTGAGCAGCTTCAAGCCAGTTTTCTCCTAAACCCAGAAAAATACACGGATGAGTTGGCCACTCAGCCCCGGAGGCTGCTGAACACCCTCAGGTACAAATCCCCTTAAATGCTGACAGAATTTTGTCCTGACATTTCCAGGTCATTGCCTTGCACAGCTTTAGAGGCTGGTGCAAGGTAGATGGCCTTGAATTGGGGTGGCCTTATTGGAAATAAGATTTTTGTGCTTATTGTAACCACCATGGAATTTGAATTTTAGTAAGATTATAAGGCAGAATGGGGTTTAAAACAGTGCTTGGCCTTAGGTACAGAAGTGTTATTGAATTATAGAGTGGTTTGGGCTGGAAGGGACCTTAAAGTTCATCCATTTCCACCCACTGCCATGGCAGGGACACCTCCCACTGTCCCAGGTTGCTCCAAGCCCTGTCCAGCCTGGCCTTGGGCACTGCCAGGATGGGGAGGGATCCTCTTGAAGCGGAGGAGCTCCAGTGCTGGGTGTGTTTAAATCCTTAAGGCTGAACCTTCCCACAGCTCTGTGACAGAGAGCACTCCTCTCTGCGCCTGGAAAGGATCATCCATGACTTCTGAATCCCTAATTTGAGCCTCAAATGATGTTCCTCCATTAGCAAAGGATAACAAACCCTCATTGCTCTGCTCCTTTCCTTTGCACAGAGAGCTGAACCCCATGTACGAAGGGTACCTCCAGCACGATGCCCAGGAAGTGCTGCAGTGTATCCTGGGAAACATCCAGGAAACCTGCCAGCTGCTGAAGAAGGAAGAGCTGAACAAACTGCCTGTGGAAGAGCCTGCAGCTAAACTGGAGGAGAAACCCAACCAAAACTCCGAGAGCAACGGCTCTGTCAGCCCTGCTGAGGAGGAGGATCCTGCCCCGGGCGGCCACGGCGGAGACGCGGCCGAGGAGAAGCTGCTCAAGGGAAACGGGAAAAGGAAAAGCGATGCCGAGGGCGGCAACGCCAAGAAAAAATCCAAAGTATCAAAAGAGCAAATTGCAGCAGAAGAAAATCAAAGACAAACCAGGTCCAAGAGGAAAGCCACGGGAGAAAAGTTGGAAAACCAAACGGATGCCATCGCCAAGTGTTCTGGGGAGAGTGAGAGCGCGAAGCCCACGCAGAAAAAATCGCGGCTTAGGTTAAACTGGTTAAAATCTTCCTGCAAACAGCCCAGTATTCTGTCCAAATTTTATAGCCTAGGAAAGTTAACTACAAACTTGGGATCCAAAGACCCAGGGAAAGAATATGACTGTGAGCTCGAAGAATCAGCTGTCAAGTACGAAAATGGTGACAGTAAAGAAGAATATCGTGAACCAGCATCTCCCGTGGAAAGCCATCATGGAAAAGGAACTGAAAAAGAACCAAAAAAGGAAGGTTGGTGCACAAGTGGATGGGCTTAAAATTAGTAGGATTAAGAAAGTACAATGCGTGGGAAGTCAGCCTTCAGACTGCACAGCCTGCAGAGCTCTAAACACAAAATTAGATGTTTCAGGAATTGAAGACGATTTTTAGGAAAGAGAATTTATTTTTATACGTGTTTGTAATTTTTTCTTTTAGACCTTGACCTGTTTAGCTTAGATCTCGAGGCGTTTCTCTAACATTCTGTAATCATTGTACAGTATGTATAAAAAAGGCAGAATATTACCAGGTTTGTATTACCACTCCTTTTTGTCATCCATAGAAAGAAAAAGTGGATCCAAGATGTAAAGGAATATTTCTGTCAGGAGCAAACAGAATCAAACCCCACTGGCTATGGCTTTACAAACAATATCCTCTTTTTCTCCCCTCCCACTTCCTTAGTCTTTCCATATTCCCAACCTTGCCAAGAACTAGGAAGGACTCAGGATGTATTAAATATCCAATCTATTTAGATCTAATAGATACCTGTTGGAAATGCTAATTGGCTGGCAGGTGTGGATTTTGTTCGTGTCAATGAAACATGATGTCTCTTGAGGGGAGGGCTTCAGTTTGAGTCCAGTACTTACTAATGTGGAACTTTCCACCCACCAATTTTTATAAAAAATTGAAGGAATGAAGACTCATTTGAGTTCTGTGTTTCTTCTGCAGATTTGACCAAAACTGGCCAGTAAATTTAGAAAGGAGATGGTGACTAAGAATAAATAGAAACCAGGCAAACCCACAGCGTGATGCTCCTTGAGGAGGCCAGTGGTCCATGCTAAGGACTCAAATACTCCAGAATGTGACACTGCCACACTTCAAGTATAAAACAAGAGCCCAATCTTAGAAATTAAAGCTTGAGGGCCAAGAGACAGAGAGTCCTTATTGCAAGCAGAAAATACTGTGAGAACTGCACGTGATTTGTTTTGCTTTTTAATTCCTGAGGTCCCTAAAAGGCCGTGGCTGTAACAATGATTTTCCAAGGATAACCAGGCTTTGCAGTGTCTCTGGAATAAAGTGCCCCTTGCTCAGGGATGTGCCATCTCCTTTCTCCAGGTACAGAGCTGGCTGTCTTCGAGCTGGTGGAGAAACTCTTCCAGGGCCAGTTAGTGCTGAGGACGAGGTGCTTGGAGTGCGAGTGCTTCACGGAAAGGAGGGAGGATTTTCAGGACATCAGCGTCCCAGTGCAAGAAGATGAACTTTCAAAGACTGAAGAGAGTTCTGAAAGTAAGTAATTACCTCCAGAAGGGGTGTGAGGTGCGTCCCTGCCGCAGCCAGCCCTGGGGAAGGACAATGCTGTAGTTATGAAGGAACATGGCTCCTGTTTGTGCTGGCTAAAATTAGAGGCTGTTATCTCCTGTCCCCATTAACTTTAGACTTTGGAAACACAGTGCTGGTAATGTTGACAGATCCAGATAATACTCAAATTGTTCCAGATCTTAACACACAGCATGGACCGCCTACAGTCCTTAACTTAGGTTTTCCTGCTTATGAATAGGTATTTTTTTATTTTATTTTGGTCTTCTCTTTCTTCCTCGAAAAGAAATTCAGCTTTTTCTTGATTTTATAAGAAATATTTACATTTTTTCCTGAAAATAAACAAGAATCCATCTTTTTTTTTTTTTCTTAAGTATTCTAAAAAAAAAAAAGTATTAGTATTTTACGTTGTTGTTACGTTAATAACATTTGTATTATACTTGTAAATGTTATTCCTGTGGTCTCGTTCACAAATTTTATTGATCCATATGTAGTGTTTTAGCTGTTTTCAAAAGTAAGAAGCGTGGCAAAAAACACATCTTAAAATTCACAATTTTAAGGGAATTAATTTTAGTTGCCATGGACTTAATTTGGAACAGCTTTTCCTGCTTTTACTCCCCATTTTGCTGAAGGATTCAGAGGAGAATGTGTGGGGTGATGCTCATACATGAAGTGCTGCCGACAGCGGGTGATCCTGTCAGCAGTGTGAGGGTGGCAGGGGAGGCAAAATGCAAGAAGTGCAAGGGAACTTTCTGGTTATTTTGGGGCTTTTCCGTAATAAGTGAAATTCTGGACTCGTACAAGCTCTCAGTTTCCAGTCATGGCAACAAGATTGATCTGAAACAAGCTTTGGAAAAATCCTAATTTTGAGTAATAATATCCCTTAAGTGATGCTTTCATCCCTTCCTGAAATGCTCCAAAGATCGAAATACATCACACATTTCACACATACTGAGTGTTCTTCGCAGTGTTGTGGGTTTGCAGTGGTCTGAACTTGACATATTTTGTCTTGTTGCTCTTCTGGCGGGATGCACTGGAAATGTAAATATTGGCAGATCTGTGAATGCAGCAATTCTCTTTTCTAGTTTCTCCAGAGCCAAAAACAGAAATGAAGACTCTGAAATGGGCAATTTCCCAGTTTGCCTCAGTGGAGAGGATTGTGGGAGAGGACAAGTATTTCTGTGAGAACTGCCACCACTACACGGAAGCCGAGCGCAGCCTTTTGTTCGATAAAATGCCCGAAGTGATCACAATTCACTTGAAGTGCTTTGCTGCCAGTGGCTTGGAGTGAGTATGCGTTGCCTGTCTTACAAAACAGGGTCCTGGAGCAAGGGAAATCTTACCTCAGGGGCTGGAAATGCTTTGTCATTTTTCCAAAAGGTTTTCAGATTGAAATTAATTTAAATCACTGGCATGCAGCTCCCAATTCCATAGGGCTTTGTGTTCTCAGAGGTAGTGGCAGAAATTACCTCCAGGAAATTGGACTTTCAGGAGACTCCTTAACAAAAATGTTTTAGCTGACACCAGCCTGACATCCTGATGTGTCTTAAAACTTTATTTGCTTTAAATGTCATCTGTCCCTGTGAGTTCAGAGGCAGCTTTAAGTGTTTTACCAGAACAAGTAATGAGAACAAATCTGCATTTCATGGTCTGAGCTTGTCTCTATCTGAATGTGAGTGGGGGGAAAAAAAAAATGAGGAGATACACACTTTAAAGAGCCAACACTTATTACCCCAAAATTGACCAATTCCTTAAAAAATACTTTGGTTTCTACCTGAATGTGAATACTAAAATTTGTGGGGAAGATAAGTCAGGAGAAGAACATTTTAAAGAGATAATACACTAAAAAATGGATCAGTTACTTTAAAAATACAAAATCGGCAACATTGATATTCAACTACTGAGCAATCAGTTTGATGTTATAACTGTAGCAATCCCTACGTTTTGAAAGAAGCTGTGAGAGTGTTCTTTATCTTTTCTTTTCATACCTAAGAATTTAGGGATTTTCTTTGGGATGCCAGGAAACAATGAAAAAACCATTCCTCCAGTACTGTACAGGAATATCCAGGTTTCTGACAAAGCAGAAAGGAAATTCCCTCTGTCTCTGCAATGTCTTCCCACACAAATCCAGGATCATAACATACAAAATGGTCTTTCCATTGATCTCCACAATACTTCCTTAAATATTGATTGGCATCTGTTGACTTAAAGCTGCACACTTAAAAATCATCACTGTTGAGTAGGAAACGTGAAAATTACCTTGCATTTCCTCCTTTATTTCCTATTTCCTCGTTTCCCTGAGGAAGAACTTGCAGGTTTACCAGCCCTCTCCTGCCTCACTCACCCCTTCTGTCCTGGCCAGCTTCAGGTCCTTGCTCCAAAACACTCAGACCAACATCTGGGTCAGAGTGAATCCAATCTCTGCTGGATTTCCTCATGTGTCCTCTCAGTCATGCCTACATTTTCTGCCAAGGGCTACCAGCCAGAGATTAAGGGAGGCAGAGTGGAAAACCTGGTGTAGAACTGGTGTCGGTGATGAAACTGAAACCGTTTGGAAGATTTTCCTCATTTTTGGCTTGGATGTTTTATCTTGCACAAAATCCTGTCAGTGCTGAAAGTGGCAGCAAACTCTTTTACTGGCTTTAAACTTAAATTTTTTATGACAAGAATCTTCAGACAACTCTTAGCTCCCTCAAGAATTCGGAAATCTGGTCTACTCAGTTGTGTTCTATAGAGCTCTCTGGTGACTGAGTTGTAAATAAATGAGAAATGAAGGGTAATGTAAATATTTGCAGTTAATAGGCATTTTATTCATCTTTTCTAGATGCTGCTTTGCAAAGTGTTTTGTTTTAAAATAAAGCAGCCAGTGTGAAAAACTCCTTGCCTGGGGAGGAGTAATTCTCTTTGGCAAGTGTTTGTGTGGGGAAAAATGCCAGGCCATGTGCGAGCAGGCTGTTAAGCCATTTAGAAGGAATTTGTAACTGGTAACACGTAATTAAGTATTTCCACTCTAGAAATTTAACAATTCGTGAGAAAATCAGCTTTTTGTCATGTGAAATTCAGTACAGTGGGGAAAATGTCACTAATTCATGGTCTCAAAAGATGTGGCTGCAGAAATCAGGTTTGCTGTGTTTGAAGTGCATCAGTCAGAGCAGGCAGAGTACTTGGCATGCAATTTTTCTGTCTTTAGATTCTTATCATTAAGAAGAACAAAAAGCTAATAGGAAAAGATTTCCTCTCTTATTTCATCCTCTCCAAATCTTTCTGATGCTGGATGTCATTGAGAAGAAAGGTAGAGCCTGCTTTTTTCCTGTTTTCTGTGAATATGATTGTCCCAGTGTGCTTGAGTGGAACTGGATTTCTAATCCAGAGTACCAACCACTAATTCTGTGTTTCTTGACTCTCTTCTGAATTTCTCTATTTCTGGCTGCTAACAATAGGGATTTTCAGAAGATTGAAGTTCTATTATTTCTGATTCTATGCTCTTCTGTGTCCCTTTTCATGGAGTCAAATGTGTATGGTAGAGTGTGTGTGTGTGTGTGTGATTGTGTGTCAGTGTATTTATTTCTGTGTCTCAGGGTTTCTGGCTCTGAACAGGAGCAGAATCCAATTTAAATCCAGGAAAACAATAATCTGTTAGTGCAGCTGTGCCATAGCTATATTTCCTTGGATTAAAGAGTTATTCTTTCCTAGGATAAGAGCAGTGAGCTCTTGGAACCTCTGTTTTACAGGGCTTGTCTGTATTCTGTATTTTTCCCTACAACACCCTCACAGTTGAGTAAGACTGAGTCATCCCTGGAATTTATTAGGACATCACAACCTACTGTTAAATAAAGGGGTTAATTGATTTGGGCTGATGCAACGTGTAAGTCATCAAGATGAGAATCACTCAAGGAGGCTGATGCACAAGAATGAAATCCCAACACTGACTTTCTTTTCAAACTCTGTAGGAGATCCTTGTAATGAAAGGACTGAAACTTTTCTCCTGGTAAATTTGTGTGCTATGAACAACATACTGAATGTTTATGGAATCCTAGAGGCTTTTCCAAAGTAAATCAGTTAGAGAATTGTTTGATAAAATGGAATATCATAGGACAGTTAGTGGAAAAACCCAGGTGAGCACCCACTGCTACAGTGCACTGAGGGGAGCTGATGAAAATTAGTCACATTCTCTGATATGAAAGCTACTTGAAAGTAAAATAAGTAATCCTTTATTTAGTAAATGATTCTTTCAGAAGGGGCTAAAAAAACCCCAACCCTGCTTGGTTCAGCCTTGGCTGTTGAAGAGGTTTTTGGTTTGTTTTTAAACAGGATAGTGAAAGAGAGAAGGGATGTTTGCAGAGGTAGAAGCGTGAATAGTAACAATCAGCTGAACTTTTATCATCACGATTTAAAAATTACCTTTAGCTGATACTTTAGAAAAAGGGAATCTCTTAACTAGTTCACATTTACAGTTTCTGGGCTGTAAGATTTAACATTACAGTCATAAAACTGCCTTTCCTGCCCAGGGGTGCCTGGGAATGCTGGTGCTGATCCAGGGGAGCAGGGAGCAGTTCCCATCACCTTGAGAAAGATGTGGATCCACCTCTGGACCACCTGGAGCGGTGTTTTTGGGAGCCGAGGTGTAACCCGTGTGTCCCTTGCCAGGTTTGACTGCTACGGGGGCCTGTCCAAGATCAACACGCCCCTGCTGACCCCTCTGCGCCTGTCCCTGGAGGAGTGGAGCACGCGGCCCACCAACGACACCTACGGGCTCTTCGCCGTGGTCATGCACAGCGGCATCACCATCAGCAGCGGCCACTACACGGCCTCGGTGAAGATCACGGACCTGCAGAGCCTGGAGCTGGACAGGGGTAATTTCCTCCCCGAGCCCGGCTACGCCGCGCTCAAGCCGGAGCCGCTCAACGAGGAGGAGGCGCGGGCCGTGGCCGAGGACTACGACGACGGCGAGGTCTCCTTCAGGCTCAACGGCTCGGCGCCGCCGGGGAAGGTGCTCAGCAAGAAGAACGTGGAGGCCGTGGGGCTTCTCGGGGGGCAGAAGAGCAAGGCTGACTGTGAGCTGTACGCCAGCAAACAGCCCAACCCCGAGAAGCTGCTCAGCGTGGCTCCCGAGCCGCGCAGCGCCGAGCCCAGCGGCAGCGCGGAGCAGCAGGCGGAGCAGGGCGAGCCCGCGGGGCTGGCGGCCAGCGGACTGGAAAACAAAGCTCTCATCGTGCTCCAGAGCCTCAAGGAGTACGAGGGGAAGTGGCTGCTCTTCGATGATTCCGAAGTGAAGGTCACAGAGGAGAAGGACTTTCTGAATTCTCTTTCTCCGACATCGTCATCTACATCGACTCCTTACCTACTGTTTTATAAGAAAATTGTAGAGTGATACTGTACTTGGACTGTAAATATTTGCAATTTGCATACACCTCTTGGTTCGATTTGCATCCAAACTACCTGGAAGAAACAGCTGTTGTTTTTTGAAGCTACTGATTCTTCTTGTTTCTGGTCTTTTTTTCTTCGGTGTAAAGTGGCTCAACTTGAATTAACAAAAACATGACATAGGACTTGACTCACACCATAACTTTTCTGCTGGAGAATAGTGCTATGACCTTTTAGAAATACCAGTTTGTATAGATCCTAAACGATGCCTACAGCACCCAGTAGTGGTTTTAATGCAGCTCTTAGGTTTCAGACATGCCTATTGTATTATTAGGGGTTTTTTGGTTTTTTGTTTTATTTCTTTTTTTTTTTTTTTTTAAAATAAAAGTTATTTGTATTCATACCCTGGAGTAAATGTATATTAACTAGCAAATTTCATCAGAAGTTGTGTATTTTTGTAACTTGGGAAATAACAGCTCAATATTTAGTCTTTGGGTATTTGACGTGGTTTATTTTCCTGCTCCTTCCAGCACAAGGAAAAGGGTCTTGGAACCTTGTCCAGTGCAGGGGAGGGAACTGAACTTCATGGAAGCATTTGGTCTAATTTGCATCTTGGTGCATAGGTGTTAACAGGCAAAGTGTAAATAGGTGTGATTAATACTTCAAAACAGGGCCAGAGTGTAGTGTAATTAAAATAATTTTGTACTTTGAAGAGTGAAGCCCTCTAATCTGCATCTCTGTTTGGGGGGGGTGGGAACTTAGTGCTGACCTTCTAACACTTCATTTGTACCTGGAGCTCACTGAAAGGGGGGGAAAAGGAGAGCATTTGCCTTTGATGCTTTGTTAAGAATGTATATATGAAATAAAAAAGTTATGATCCGCATCTGAGACAACCAGATCAGCCTGTTGTGTTTGGAGAGGGGAAAGCAGGAAGGGAAGGGGCTTTGGGAGCAGTTACAAAAAGATGGGGAATTTATCTTAAAGAAACAGAAGATGGAACGTGCTTTAAAAAAAACATTCTGTGTGGTGGAAGTCTTGTACAGCATCTCCTGACTAGAAGGCTCTTTCTGACTACAGTTGAGAGGTTCAGGGGAAACATTGCAAAAACAAAAACATTTGTCCTAAATTCGAAGAGATGAAAATCCCAAACTGTCTGTCAGACAATGGAAGGCAATTCCTATAAACTGATAATTAAAATCTTAACCAATATGAGATCAAACGGGAATTGTTCACGTCTGCCACGGGATGGATGCAATGACAAGAAGTGTTGCTGCAGGCTGTGAGTATGCCCTGGGTACACTGAACCTTTTTTCTACTACAAATTAATTTATTTGCAGGAAAAGCCCTAAAGCCCTCTGCCTAGTTAATTCTGCAATACTTAGTTTTGACTGTCTTTTATTATAATGTATAAACACTGAGGTAAATCAGGAAAAATATCTTTTAGTGTATTTTCCGTGTCAGGTTTGACCTCTGATTGTTGTACAGGCCTTGATTTCGCAGCATAAAAAAATCTGGAATGACAAAATACACTTTTGTCCCTTTTCCAAAGCATTGCACCATAATAATAAATAATTCTAGAGTCTAAACCAAGAAATAGCTACATTACAAAAATATCAGTAATCTTACCTTGCAAGGGCAGCCCCATCCCATTACAGAATGCATTTTTTTTAGGTTTTGCTAAATTTCAGCCTGCAAATGAAAGTTTATTTTCCCACACTTGGTGCAAGACTTTATCTTTTTCATTCAACCACAGGATCAGGAATGTTCCAAGGAAACAAAATACAATTAATCCACCAAAATAGGATGGAAGGAAGACCCAGCTGCCTTCCATCATCCCAGCAGAGCTCGGGAGGAGATTCTTTGTGGCAGCTGAACAGAAAAGAGCCTCAGCTGGAAGATGCTGAATGAAAAGCCCTCTTCTGGCCCAGGGAGAGGGACTGGGGTGGGTTTTTTGGAGATTCACTCAGGCACCACTTGCCACCCCCTGAACTTGTTGTTTTTAACTCCTGTCCTGCAGCAGGACTGCTGTAAATTAAAGTTTTTCATCCTTTCATGGCTACTGGGATTTGCTTTCTCTGTTTTACTGTGTCAATATTTTCAATGCCTTTTCCTGTAACTCTCTTCCAAAGCCACTCCCTCCTTCCTTAAAATTTTCCATTATGACATTCCCTGACTCTTGTAGCACTTCCAAGGCCTTGTCAACACCCCTGGGCTTTGCAAGAGGCCTTTGACTATCCATAAAAAGGTTGGAATTTTTCTTTAGGGAGGAAACTCCGTGCAGGTGTTCCCATGTTCCATCCCATGGCACAGAAGTAATTCAGGATTATTCTGTTCTCGGGAAAGGGGCAGAACCTGGCACACAAAACAGCACCACAGTGGAGCTGTTGGGATAACAGAGCATGGGAGAAGTCTGCAATAACCCAAAATAAGTATCAGGGAATAAAAAAAGTCCCTCCCCACCCTAAACCCTCAGTGCTGCTGCAGCAGGGGGGGCACTCCATGTATAAACCCATTTTTCCTTCTATTATATATATAAAATTTTATATAGATATAAATTTATCAAATTCAGGTTTTGTGTGTGTATCTGTATTTTTATGCATATTTAGGTATTTATGGAGAGAAAATAAGCTTGTGTTTAATCACATACCACCTCTTCCAGGGGGCTTTGTTCACCACAGAGAGAAAAAAATATTAAGGACTAGATTTAGGAGGAGTGGGCTCAACTTCAAATCTGGTGTTTCCTCAAAGTGCTGTGTTAGACCCCAAAACATCTGCTGTAAAACACATTTTTCTTCACATAAACAGCAATGCAAGGAATGCTTTCTATACACCCTTTTCAACAGTGGTACCATTTTCGGTTCTTTTTCCCCATGAAAACAGCCTTCAAATTCAAAAAAAGGGACACAAAACCAGTTTAGTTTCATGGACAATGCTAATTCCAAGGGATGAGGAGATGCTGGGACTTCCCAGCTGCTGGAGATGCCCACGAATGCTCAGAAGCGAAGCTGAAACTTCACCTCATGGACAGAAGGAGCTGTGGAGGTCCCAGGATGTGCCTCCACCCAGCCTTCTGCTGGCTAAAATGGAATTATTTTTCAAAATTTCAGCAAAAGAAGAGGGATAAGAAACAATCACCGCTCGGTTAAGAAGTGTTACCATGACTTACCTTGCTCTGAACCTTTTCCCCAAGGATGCTGAGCTCTGAAGTCCAACGCACAGGGAATTAAAGTGTAAACATTCACATATTTAATAGTACCATCAAAATAACCATCGTCATCACTACATTAAAAACTTCCAAAATGCATTTGCGTATGGTCCTAATATAAATTAAATATAGGAACTAAAAGTAAATAAATTTAACATTAGGTAATGCTATAAATAAAGGTAAATGCGTTTAGTGTACCTTTGAGTCATAAAAATGCCTTAAAAAACAGGTAAGTTTACAGCTCATCACCAATACTCTGGATACCACTGCCATGATTTTTTTTTTTTTTCCAAACATTGAGAAGTCTACATTTGACAATTCAGAATGATTTTTTGGCCACTGAACACTTTGATGGAGGAAGAGGTGTGTGGGATGTCCAGGATGAAGTCCAAGTTTTATTTCACAATAAAACTTCTTTGATTCCCAGCGCTGATAACAAGGCTCTTTTTCTTTTCAAAACCTTACTTTTTTAAGTGCTTTTTTTTTTATTTTGGTTTTTAACTCGCTTAGATTTCCATTTTGCGAAGGCTCATCCTGCTGAAGGAGTCTCTGAGGGAGAGAAAATACAATGATGAGCTCAGATTTTCCACGGTGAAATAAGAAGCCTCACCAGATGAATGACTCTGAATTGATTTCCAGTATTTCCTAGAGCTGGTTACTACAAAAATTAAGTCCACTGGCATTAACTTGTTGCTTTTCCAATGAATTTGGTTTGCATTTTTATCTGGGATCATCCAACTGCCCAGAAAACTGACAAAAAGTTTAATTCCTGTGTCCACAGAGAAGCAGCACAAACCACCTGCACAACTGAAATCTTATTTAAATCTTTCAAATACATCCCTCAAATGCAGTTTGCCAGGAATACTTGGACTCAATGATCCTTGTGGCCCCTTCCAACTCAGAATATTCTGTGTTTTTCAGGATATTTTCTGTCATACCTGCGCTAGACTCCCTGCACAGGCAGATTTGATAATATTACCACACCAAAAGCCCTTGGCATGTTCCTGGCTGGGTGGGGAGGGAAGCACCGGCATTCCCACCATCCCAGCCAGGAGAATTTGCCAGGGAACAGCTGGGACACAGTGCATGACCTGGGGAGAGCTCCCAGCATCCCGGACCTGGCTATGGAGGGAATGTCACCTTCCTGCAGCGCTCCCAGCCAGAAATGTCACCAGTTCAGCCCCAGGAACAGCCAGCCCTGCCCTGCTGGCAGGGAGATCCCCAGGACAAAGATTCCATGGAGGATTCCTGCTGGGAGCCTCTCCTGTCTCTGTTCTGGGAGCCTGAGCCTGGCTGGGAAGTGCCTGTATCCAAAATCTCACACAGGACCTGCCCAGGGAGGTTTTGGAACTCCCCATCCCTGGAATTTTTCACGATGAGGTTGGAGCAACCTGCTCTGGTGAAAAGTGTCCCTGTCCATGGCAGGGGGTGGCCATGGATGATGTTTAAGGTCTTTCCAACCCAAACTCCTCTGTGATACTGTGATTCCCACTGGGGTTTTTGTGTCCTGTCTCACATCAAACAAAAAGCCCAGTCTCCACCTTCCCAGTGTTCCACCATTTTTCCCCCCTGGAGTGCCTGATCCCAGTTTCACTGGGAACAAACCAAAGTCCTGCCACTCTGAGGGTGGTTTTACATTTAAAAAGAATGGGATGAGGGATGGAAACAAATAAAAAAAGCAACTGTCACAGCTGAGGAACAAAAGGAACGCTGCAAACACCACCTACCACAGCTGCTGGGAAGGGAATGTGCTCTCAGGAGGACAGAGGGAAAAGGGACGGGCTTGGCCAAGAGAGCCAGGATTGAAAACAACCGGATGTCGTGGGATCCCGGGAAGTTCAGACCCCCCAGCTCCACACCCTCTGTGCCCCCAGAGGAACCCCAAATATGCACCTGTGGCACGTGACGGGCAGCACTGCCTTGTAGAGCTGGGGGATCTTCCTGTTGATCAGGGGCTGCAGAGCCTCCTTGAGCCGGTGGTAGTTGCGCTCCAGCTCCCGCTGATATTCCTTCTGGTCCGGCCCGATCAGGCTCTTGTTCTTCCTCAGGGCATCCTCACACCTGGAAACAAACCCTGTGAGCCCTGGCCACACAAAGACCCCTTTCCTACCTTCCAATAGCACCAAAAACCCATCCTGCCCCTCTGGGATCACAGGGAATATCCTTTGTCTTGTCTTTTGGAGATAAAGGCTCAGCTGAACCACCTGGAGTCCAGGGGGAAGGAGAGCGTGTCACATCTCAAATTTCCATTTCACTTCCAGAGTGACAACTCCTTTTTTATTTTCATTTACTCTCCAGTTACATCTATCCTCTCTGAAGAGAAATGAAAAGCCCATCTCCACAGAGCCACTGCCATTTCCAGTGGATTTAAAGATGGATAGAATCAGAAAAGATTAATAAACAGCAGCCTGGGATGCTCATCAGGAATTCTTCTGCTTGCAAAGATATCATTTAAATAAAGGGTATGAAAACAACTGTTTCAGCAAAAGCCATTTATTTCATAGGGGAAAACTATGCTGCCACTGGCTCTATCTGCTTAGAACATTTTTATTTCAATTATTTTGGCGGGTTTTTATATTTCTTGGTGCTTGTAAAAGATGCTGCACTGAGCCTGCAGTTTGCATGAGGAAAGTAGAGCAGCCAGCACATTTCTCCAGGGAATTTTGCCACCATCCCTCCAACCCATTTGGAGAAATTCACTTCAGAAGGAAATTTCATCTCCTGGCCAGTCCATCAGGGACCCTTTCCGTACCTTTTTGTGAAATCCTTGAAACAGAGCCGGAGTTTGTTGTGGTGTCTGAAGAGCTTTGGATCGTTGGGGATTTCAGACAAGAAAACTTGTGCAACTTCTAATGGTCCCTTTAGGAGAAGAAGGGGAAAAGTGAGTTTCTGGGAACTGTCTGCCATATCCAATCACTGGAGAAAGTTCAGCCACATAGAAAACACCCACAAAACACAACATTTCCTTACACAAAGCATCCTGAAGAGCTGCAGCTGGGAAATCTGGTGTAAATCACCAACCTCAGCGACAACTGAGCCTCTTTTAGGCCTTGCTTTGTTTTATTTAAAACTCTGCTTTTGGAAAACAGTGTGAGAAACTGCACAGATTCTCCATTTGGTTTCCTTTATAAGGGCTCCTGACAAAGTTTGCTCAACTCACAACTGAGGCAAAGTTTAAACAATGCAGATGGAAGCCAGGGAGCGTTTGCCAGCTCTGCAAACCCAACCCAGCACTCAGAACTCCAGCTGACTTTTTTCCAGCTTGTGCTCTGTGCTTTACTCAGGCTCTCTCAGTTTTTCCTCAGTTTTTCTCCATTGTTTTCCATTTTGTTCCAAACCCACAGCAGGGCACAATCCTGCAGAGCCTGGCTACTAACACAGGGAAAGCAACGGAACTTTTAGGGTAGAGGAGCAGGCAGAAATGGCTGCAAGTGCCAGGAAGGAGCAGGAACTGAGGAAGGGATGTTTCTTCCCAGCCACTTTCCACATTTTCAGGACTTACACAAATAGCAAAATCACTGAGACCAGCTGGCCTAGACCTCAGTGACCTTAAACACATCCCACAGAACAGGGGAAAAATTCCAGGGGAGTTGAGAAACAAGGCCCAAGGCTGTGGTTTCCCAGTCCAGCTGTGATCCTCACCTGGTTCACTGTGGTACCTACTGATCCCTGCAGCACCATCTGCAGCATCTTGGGGTCTGCAGGGTCTTGGTGGGTGGCAAAAGCCAATTCCTGTGTTTTCTTCTGCATGTCCTCAATGGCCACTTCGATGGGGGTCAGAATGATCTAAGCAAGAAGCAAGGACAGGATTTTTGTTATGGCTGAGCTTGGCAACCAGGCAGAGCTTCAGGAACACCCAGCTCGCAGTGGGGAGGCACCACAAAGAGGTGGAGGAACCAACAGGGCTGATAGGACTTCACAAATGCATTGTCTTGGTTCGGTGACACCAAGAAAAGGTTCGGTTTCAAAATGTGTTTCTGGGCACTCCAGAGCTGTCTGGGATTTTTCTGAGTGGCACTCGTGTCCCTTTGGGTCACTGCAGGGTTACAGCACTGTCAGTCCCTGAGCATCGGTCAGTGTCCCAGTGACCACAGCTGATCCTGCCCACTCAGAAAATTAACACAACCTCCATTATCACAGAATCCTGGAATGGTTTGGGTGGGAAGGGACCTCAAAGCTCATCCCATTCCCATAGGCAGGGACACTTTCCCCAGACCAGGCTGCTCCAAGACCAATCCAACCCAGCCTGCAGAGCTCTCCAACGACCCCTGCATGCACCAGGTCTGGAGGTGGCGGGGCAGATGCATCCCTAAATCAGCCTGGGCTAAGTTTAGGTTGAGTAGGAACAGGGAGAAGTTCCTAGGAACTCCTCAGCTCCTAAGGCACGCTTGAACCCGAGCCCTAGGAGCTCCTGCGGCGCCGGGCACCATTCCCCAGGCAGCTCCAGCCTCACCTCCTCCTTGTGGATGACGTTGATCCTGGTTTTGATGTAGGGGAAGGCGTGGGAGGTGGTGAGGATGGTCTTGCGCTTGAACTGCTCGTGCAGGTCGCCGTGGGCGCGGCCGTCCAGCGTGAAGGGCGTGCAGTACATGAAGCGCCGCAGGTTGTAGTTCTTGTCGAAGTAGGTGATCCTGTCCTTCATCTCGTACGTGTCGAAGTAGGGCTCCACGTAGGTGATCTGGATGTAGGCCTGCAGGGACAGCAGGGAACGGGCTCCTCACTGCTCTGTCCCAGCTGGATCGTGTCCTCTCAAAGCCAGGGCTGGGTCTTGCCTTCCGAAATCCTGCTCACGCTGGGGCAGCGCGGTGCCGGGGATGCTCAGTTTGTGGGTGGGTAAAGCACAGCTCGCTGGCCTTGCCCCTTCCTGCCCTTCACATCATGGAATCAGGGAATGGTTCGTGTGGGAGGGACCCTAAGGCCCATCCCATTCCATGCCCTACCCTGGGCAGGGACACCTTCCACCAGACCAGGCATCCAGCCTGGCCTTGGGCACTGCCAGGGATCCAGGGGCAGCCCCAGCTGCTCTGGGTGCCCTGGGCCAGGGCGTCCCCACCTCACAACCAAGAATTCCTCCCCAGTATCCAATCTGAGCCCTTTCTCATGCCCTGCCCTGAGCCATGCTCCTGCTCTTTCTGCCACATTCCATGGCACAAAGGGACAAAACGTTGCCGCTGCACAGATCCAGGGAATGGCACCGTCCCTCCTTCCTTGCCCCCAGCAGAGAGAGGCCAACACAGCCCAGGCCTCTGTCCTTGCACCTCCTCCCTTCCCTCCCACCACTGCCAGGGCAGGGAAGGGAATGGCTCATTCTGCATCCCTTGGCTGGAATTATTTTCCCAAACTCTCATCCCAAGCAGCCGTGGGATGCTCAGTAGGTGGATTTTGCTGCCCACACGGTGAAATTCAGGGCACAATTTGTCCCACTGCGCTGTCACCCATTCAGGACCAGTTCTATTTCTAAACCTGCACTTGTGCCCTTACCTTGTTGGGATCAAGTTTACATTTGTCCACAGGGTTTGAGTCCTTGATCACTTCCAGCACATCTTCCCCAAACCGTTCTCCATAAAATCCCTGCAACCAGGACAAAAGGAATTGAAAGCAAACATCAAATGCAGCCCTGATGGGGGCTGGGGGACAAAGGCACGCTCAGGGGAGGTGAAGCTGCACATGCCTTTGACAGAATGTGATCTGCTGAAAGCAGAATTCCAACAGTCACATTCCAGGGGCAACGGGACCAAACAAGCCCTGGAAAGCAGGAGAGCCTTCCAATGGTGCCTGGTTCTGAACAAGGCATTTGGGTTTGTTTTGTGTCAGTGAGCAACTAAAATGGGTCAGTTCAGGATCCAGGTGTTGGAAATGATAGAACCTTTAAAAGTTTTAGTTAACGGTTTTAATTAACTTCTAAATTAATTGCCTTATGCATAACCTATATCTATATTAATTATAAATAGTGTGTTATTCTTCAATCACTCTTAGCCAGTAATTTGCAAAGTTGTCATAACCTACTTTTGTAGGAGCACAGCCTGGGAAAATTAATGAAGCTTTAAGTTTTGATAAACCAACTCTGCTATGGTTCAATGAGCAAAGCCTGGGAGAGGGAGATGGATTGCTGAGGTTGGACATCTGGAACGCAGCATTTATGGAGCACAAGGACATTTTGGAGAAACCAGAAGATAAAGAAGAGACTAACAAAGACTCAGCCTATTCTTTGGAGCTGGAAAAAGATCCTGGAAACGCCACAGGTTCTCAGGGAGAACCTCTCCCTGGTCAGGGAATTCCTCTCCTCCCGCAGAGGTGGCACCAGCAGGAGGTCAGGGGACCCCAGCCCCAGCTCTGGGACACTCCAAAGCGCTTTTCCAAGGGGCTGTTCCTCTGAAACAACGGATGGAAACCAGCTGGAGTGCCAGTTCAATCCTCTCACCTCCAGCCGATGGGAGATTTCAGCCAACTTGGTTATTGCAGGTTCCTTGTAAACGAACTCTTGCTCATCCAGGTCTCCAAACTTAGTTCCATAAAAACCAACTCGGAAGTAGGTGCCAAACATCCTCTTTCCATCCTAGGGATGGAGAAACAAGAGGTTATTTC
This sequence comes from Pardalotus punctatus, assembly GCA_013400915.1. Lineage (NCBI taxonomy): Eukaryota > Metazoa > Chordata > Aves > Passeriformes > Pardalotidae > Pardalotus > Pardalotus punctatus. Next base: position 28,621 of record VZTX01012985.1, on the reverse strand, counting down.
AGGGTGGAGACATGCACACCCCCAAGCACGGCTGCAGGCAGGCTCCTGAATTTATGCAAAATGAAAAGAAATTAAAAAAACAAGGCAAAAAAAATTAGAAAGAAAGAAGGGAAAGAAAAAAACACACCTGGAACTCAGCATGGATGCATTTAGCAGCAAACACCACGATGGAATTATAAACTAACATGGAATTATATGGATCAGTTAGGACCATTAGCCCAACCCTGCAATGACTTCTCCCAGCCCAGGAGGAGCCTGGAGGGGTCATCATGGAATGATGGAATGGTTTGGGTTGGGAGGGACCTTAAATTCCATCCCAATCCCACCCCTGCCATGGCAGGGACACCTCCCTCTGTCCCAGACTGCTCCAAGCCCCAATGTCCAGCCTGGCCTTGGGCACTGCCAGGGATCCAGGGGCAGCCCCAGCTGCTCTGGGAATTCCAGCCCAGCCCCTGCCCACCCTCCCAGGGAACAATTCCTCCCCAATATCCCACCTAACCCTGAAATTATTCCGTTTAAGAAACATCAGATGTCCTTGAGAGGCAGCCAAGGGCAAATCCCTTCGTTGGGATCATCATTTCGGGCTCTCCAAAGCCTGTGCAGAGACCCCTGGAATCACCCAGCAGCAATTCCCCCCAAATCCACCCTCCAGGAATTGCAGGGTTGGGCCCAAGTCAATGTCCAGTTCACACTCACACACACACACACACACAAAGTGCTTTTTAACCAGCATTTGCTGGGAGGTGTTACACTCTCTAGGAACTGTCTAGGCGAAGGGCCAAAGTCACTCCTGGTGAAAGCAGATGCAATCCTGTGCCATGTACCTGCTTCCAGGGGAGCCAGTGGTGAATTTGGCCCCGAAACACAACAAAAGGAGAGAAACAAGAAAGATTTTTTGCTGGAAAGGCAACGAAGAAAATCCGATTAAAAGAGAGAGAGAGAGAGAAGAAAAATGCTTTAAAAATTAAACACACCTTTGCTTTTGTTAAAGAACTCACGCTGCATGCACAAACCAGGGATGCCTTTCAGCAAGAAACTCCAAAATGTTCACCTTTACTCTCGTGACAAAGTGTGATGCAGTTTAGGACACTCAGTGTCCCTGAGCTGGGTTAGATTTTGGCTTCAAACAGCCCTTTACAGGTGTCCTGGCTGCCAGGTTTTATTTTAGTATTTTGCTATGGCAAAACTGATCTCTTGTGGTGATGGTGAGCACGATCTATGGAAGGCAAAGAGGATAAATAAGCCAAACTAAAATAAAAAAACCCTTCAGGCAAACTCCAGGCTGCAAAAATCACTGGCATGGCGAGCCACTGCCTTCTCCTGGCTGGAGGAAACTGGAGCATCCCACTGGAGGTGCCTGAGGTCCAAAAACTTCCACTTCAGAGCTGAGCTCTGCCCTCCTGAAGGCACCTGGGGTGAGTAGCAGCCCTCATCCCAAAAAAGCAGCAGCTGGCTGTGCCCAGGCTCCCTGGGCCCTGCCCTAGCCTGTCCCTCTGGGAATCCTGCCCCAGGGAGGGGCTCTTCCCCAGCCCCACTGCCAGGGCTTTCAGCCCAGCACAGGATGCCAGGAGCCCCTCCCAGGCTGTGAGCAAAGCTATTGCTGCTCCAGAGGATGCTGCCATTTCCCTGGACTCCCTGTCTGTGTCCAGCACCCATCCCTCTGCATCTCTGCAGGGCTGAGCCACTGAATCCTTTTTGCCTCATCCCCACCTTCTCAAAGCCACGGTTTTGGATGTTATCCAAGCTAAAATCTCTCCGTGCCCAGCATTTCCAGCTTCCACCTCCCTGTCACGGGCACAAGGCTCTGATTCCAGGGCTCCTTTCTCAACTTCCCAAGCACCTGGGGAAGGTGGGGTTGGAACCAGATGCTCTTTAAGGTCCTTTCCAACCCAAACCATTCCAGGACTCCCTGTCTGCTCCACATGGAGCAGCTCCCCAAACCCCAAGGCTTGGGCACGCTCCACGGGAAGGTTGTGGGGTCCTGCCCCAACCCTGGCCCAGGGTGGTGGAGGACACACCGATTTCTAATTAATGAGATTTTTCCTTCCTGCTTGGTGAGGGATTTTCAGGGTGTGAAGCATTTGCAGAGCCTGCTCCTTACAATTGAATTTTCATCCCACAGACACCTGCCCAGGCAGCCCCTTGTTACAGGCAGGGTAAAAATAACGAGGGAGGAAGAGAATGCTACCTGTTGATCAGCACAAATCACTGAGCTCTGCTGGCAGTTACTAAACACATAAAACAAGAGTTTTGGGGCACTGGGGAGTCCCAGGAGAGGCAGCAGCCCCAGGGAAGCCCTGTGAGATTCCCTGTGAGATTCCCTGTGAGATTCCCTGTGTGAGGGCAGCTCCCAGCTCACGCAGTTGGATCATTCCCATGCAGAGCAGCTGCTCTGGCTTCTCCTGGGAAATCCAGATGCTGAATCCCAGGGAGAAGAGGCAGCAGTGAGCAGCACTGCCAGCCCTGATGGCACTCACGCTGGGAATCCCTGGAAGCAAGGGGATGGAAACAAACACCCCCTCCACGCCTCCCACGGACCTGCAGGAGCTGCCAGCTCCCCTGGGATCAGCAGAGCTCAGCTCCATGCCTGGCTTTAGGGACAGGGGGTTCTACTGGGACCCCTGAAACTCAACCAACACCAAACCACTTCCCAACCACTGCACTGAAAACTGAGAAAATAACTTAATTCTCCATGGGCTTGTTTCTGACAAGAGCTAAAAATGCAGATATGAGGGGGGAATTATTAAAAGCATCGTGTCTCCTATTATTTTTGATAAAATAATAGGACTTTGGGAGGAGAAGAGAATGAAGGTGAACACTGAATAGCCATCACACAACTGGCAGAGCAGGTAACAGCCACCATGACTTATGAAGGTTCATGATTTGTTATTATGCATGGTAAATACCTTTCCAAATTGCTGGGAATAAAGTGTTGGGGTTATCTCTTGCACGCACACAAAAAGCTTTGCCAACAAGATTTAGGGGAAAAAAAAAATCAATCTTGAAAGAGATGCAGGAGGGATCTGCTTCCTTCACCAAGACAGCAGCAGCTGCCTGAAGGGTGTAGGAATAAAAGCAGCTCCTTCAAAATGCACAATCCAACCCATCTTTACCAAACTCAGCGCTGTTATTTTCCTGTTCAATTTTAACCCAAGGTCCTTTGCAGTGTTGCCAACTACTGCAAGTCTTCCAATATGGATTTTTTGGGAAAGCATCAGCTCCTGGAGCCCTGTTATCCACTGGCAACCTCCCCCTGCACAGCTTAAAAAAGCATTTTTAAATTCTCATGGTACAACATGAAAAGATTTTTTTTCCTAACTTTTCTATCTGGAAAGCAAACAAACAGAATGAATTCAACATTTATGCAATGAATAAACGCACAAAGCCCATCAGCTGGAGTGTTTAAGGAATGCTTTGGTGCCAGACTCAGGACACTGCAATGCTTGTAGTTGGCAACACCACATTCCTTGCACCATGAGGGGGGTGCTGCTGTTGGCATAGCTCTTTGCTAAAATGAAATTGGGGGTTCCACAGTGTAAAACAAAAAAAAAAAACAAAAAAAAATGGGGAGGTGGGGGAAAAAGGGGCAGAGAAAGGGAAAAAAAATTCCACAAGTAGGAACTTACCACAACAGACAATAGTAAGAGTGGGGAGGAGGGTCAGCAACCAGGGCGATAGAGGAGAAAACAGAAAGTATTTAATTAGGGAAATTCCATAAAACAAACAAGCAGCAAATTGGCAGCAAATAAATTTTAAAATTTAAAAAAAAAAAAAAAAAGGGCGAGCATTCATTAAAATATTTAAAATAAGGGGGGAAAAAAAGGGCAAAACATGCAACAAACCTGAAAGCTACAAAGCACAAAGGTCAGAAAAAGTGTGGCAATGAAGGAGCACGATGACAGACGAGAGCTGAACCCACGGTGTCTTTTACCATGCAGTAAAACATGACCAAGTGGTGTTAGAATCATAACCAATGGCAGGAGTCTCTCCAGGGGTCGATTTAGGGGCAGAATAACAAAATAGATGCTCACAGGCCTCGTTGGCTTGAACACATTTACATCATTTCCACACCTAGGACAGGTTTTCTGCTGTGCTGTGTCTGCCTGCACCTTCCATGGGGACAGGGGAGTGAATTCCAGGGCCAGCCCTGAAGTGTCAGGGTTTATTTTAAGCTGCTCAATTTCCTTTTTTTTTTTTGCTAGGCTGGAATTAAAACTGCCATTCGGACATCACCAGCCCAAATTATGTCCCACAACACCAAAGGTATTTGGTCTCAGCCTCAGTTCAGTCAGTGTGTGGTGGAAACCTGGAGGGAGGCGGCCCAAAATGAGCTGCCTGATTCATAGAAAAGCAGAGATGAACTGGAAAGGTGAAGCCTAAAGGAATAACATCATATTCACAGAACTTTTTAGTGCTTTCTGAGAGTTCTCCATGCTCGTGCACCCACTGTGCCAACTGGACCAGGGCTGGAGTCAAACTGGCCCTGCAGATAAATGAACTGCTTTGTCCATTTTTAACCCAAAAGCGTGGTTCTCATGGTGTGTGCTGCAAAACTGAGCAAACAGCCTCCTCAAAAACCCAGGCAGCAAAACTGGCCCCAGTTAACACAGCTGAGCCCTTCACTGCCAGATAAACCCTACAAATTGAGAGCAGAAGGGAGCAGTTTCTCCTCTGAGACCAAAGGTGCACCTGCAGCAAACCAGGTTCGTGTTTGGTACCTCTGAGCATTGGTGCTTAAATCGACCCCTGTGGGTGGGGTGAAAATATGGTATGGAGGGATGATTTTCTGTGTCAATGCTGATGGAGAGAAATATAAACAAATTATAAAAACAAACTAGTGATGATACAGTGGCTCATTCACCAAAGAACCTCATTAGTGGAACACGTCAGCATCCATGCACTACCTACAGCTGCTTATGAAGAAATTCCTACTACAACCACAGTTTATTGGGATTTCTTTGGTTAATGAATTGTTTTAAACAGCAGACAGCAACAGAAATACCCACAACTAGCACATGTGGGCAAGCGTTGGCGTGAGTCATCTGGAAACTCAATTAGTGTTCTTTGCTAACTAAGATGGAGTTACCTACCTCCCAGCCAGTACTCTGTGTGATAAAAAGTAAAAAGGGCATGTCACAGAAACCAAAAAAAAAAGTTTCAAAGGCCAAAACATGACCAGCAATAACCCTGCAATGGTTTCAATGGTTCTAAGTCATCATGCATCCACAGCAGCCTCCTCTGGCCCAGCAGGGCCAGGCTCTCCCCAGCCCTTAGGCTGGTGGGTTCTGCACCATCCAAGTTTAGAAAGGTTCCTTCGATTATTTAAGCACCACATGAATGAACAAATAACCCCCCCAGCATTTCTGGATGTTACCTACCAGGCTAAAGGCAAGATATAGTGGTTTTTCTCAGCATGCAGAACAGTTTAAAAGAACATCTGAAAGGATAAACTGGAATTTTTAACTCCTGGCGAGTTCTGAAGTTACAGCAAAACTTGGAATGTGATGTTCTCTCATGTTAAACATCCAGAGGAAAAAAATCCTGTTAATGATCCTTGTATTTACTGTGGATCATCATTTGACAATTCCCCTGTAATCTGAGTATAGAGGTTTTTCATTTTCCTTGCACTGAGCATTTGAAGTTTCTTCACAAATCACCCCACAGCTGAAAATTCAAGCCATTACCTGGTGAACAATCTTGCTGAATGCTTCCTGCAGTTTACCATGAATAGTAGACAACTTCTTGGCATCTCTGTTGGCTTCATGAATAGGAATAAGGACTTTGTAAACCTCATTAACTGCTTCATACATGCCAGCCTACAAAAATAAGGCCCATCAGATTGTTCCATCAATTCAACAGCCAGAATGACACACACAGCATTGAAGTGATAAAACTGCAAGATGAAAAGGGGGCTTAGACATCACTGTGGGGTAATCACATCTTTTCTTAAAATGTACCCAGGCATAAATGGAATAAAATCCTCAGTTACCCTTGAAATCAGGAGCTTGCTGATTTACACCTTGTTATTATTATTATTATTATTAGGATCATTAACAGAACCAATCCTGGGACATTTTGGGTGGATATAGGCACAAGAGCACAACAAGCTAATCAAATCTATGGGAATTAAATATGGAAGCTGAAGTACACAGCTCATTCTGCTCAGCACATCTTCAGTCTGTGTGACTTCTGCATCCACTCCTGGACCCCCAGGAGAGATGGACTTTGGAAGATCCTTAGGATCTCTCTCATGGAGTGGGTCCAGACCATCGTGGGCAGTCACTGCACAGAGTGGCTTAGCAGGAATTTCAGGTTTTTGCCCTGGAATTATTGTTTAACCCTCGGAATGACACTTCAGGCTGTGCAGTGGGAGTTCAGTCATTTGTTTTCCTTGGTTTTTGATGGATGCACTGCCACCCATGCATCCACCCTGCTCACACAAAGCTCTCATCCCACACCTTTTGAAACCACCACGGCCTTTCTTGCCACTGTGAACCCCAAAATGTGCAGTGAGGAGGAAGGCACTGGGAACACACCAAGGCCTCTGGGTCCAGGTCCCACCCTTTGCACAATTTACTCCAGAGGCCTTAAACAATTAAAACTAAAAATGCTCTGTACAAATTAAGCATTTACAATAGAATTATACACTCAGAGAGAAAACATTTTCCTTCCTACTGCCCAGTAATGTGAGGTTACTGGAGAAGGGAGGTAAAGAAATTAAAGTCTGCTACCATGGAGAAAGATGCTGCAGCCTGTTCCAGCAATCCCACCAGACCAGCTTCTGTAAAATACTTCCCAGAACAGATTCCTTCTTCATCTGGGGACACAACATCATCAGAAACTGCTGACTCTTCCAAAACATTGGAAGATATATTCTGAGGAGATAGAATAGATAAAAATACTTTTACTCTATTTAAACAACATTCAACACTGTCAACCCTTTGAAAGACAGCTGATTTGCAGTCAGATCCTGAAATTTCTAGAGGCAGATTTCTATTTTTGTAGAGTGTATATCTATAAAGTAAACCTTTCTATTTTTGTAGAGTATATATATACAGATTTCTGGTTTCTATTTTTGCAGAGCATATATATACAAAATACACATTTCTATTTTCATAGAGCAGCACTTCATTCATGCAACAAACAGAGTGAGCACAGTTTGAGGATGCAGGCACAGGAACATCCAGCACATGGAGATACTTTATACCTCAGCAGCAGGTGGCAAACCCCAAAAATCCCTTAGAGAGGATAATACCCCCCACCTGAAATGTCACACAGCCCACAGGGAGGTATTTTCTGTCTTCCAGCATGCTCAGGTACTCGGCCACCAGGGCTGCAGAGTGCACCAGGCACTGGGCGGACTCGGCGTGGTTGCTCCTCTCGGAATGTTTCCCTGCCATGTTCTGCAGCCACGTCAGCCGCAGGTCAGGGGAATTCTGGTAGCCCTTGGCAATCCTAAAGGAAGAGAAAACCTCTGTGATTGCATTCCCTTTCCTTCTGAACCAGCATGATCCTTCAGCACGGTTTTTCACACCCCATTGAGTCACTTCTCCTTAAACACCAACTCCCCTCAGTGCTGTCTGGAAACACCTCAGACAAGAAGCTGTAGAGATGGAAAGTCACCCTGAACTACAGATTTTTGAGCCAGGTAGTGGCAGCGAGCAGTGAGTGATGCTGAAGCTCTTGATCAAAGCCCATATTCCACCTGAGACTGGTGGCAATCCAAAGGTGGGGACAATCAGAGCCTGGCTGGCTTCCTACAACAAATCCTCTGCTGAGCTCTAAAAAGCCTTCAGGGCCATTTGTGCAGACAGCACCATGAAATTTGGCACCTGGCAGTTTAAAATGGCTCTGGAATATCTTTTGCACGGGGAGACCATCGTATGGACCACCAAAAAGCCTTTGGTGCAAGCAGGTGCTGGAAGATGCCCAAGTTTTCCCTGATGCAAGCAGGGAGAGCTGTCTCTGTTCAGGAGGATGATGAGATTGCCAGGGATTGCTGGGGAATGAAAAGTACTTTTAGCCAAGATGAGCTACCTAAAATGCCAAACCAAACCCATCAACACCACATTCAAACCCAACAGGCAGCCACATTTTGGTCTGGGAGCACTGAGACCCAAAACTGCTTCCAAAAGAAGTCCCCTAAGTGCCCAAATGTGCAACATCTGAGCCCAAACCCAAGCATCCAGCAGCTGTCCTGTTTCAGGTGACACGGGATCATGGCAAGCAATTTAAAACAGGATTAAGTTCAAAGTAAAATAACTGCTAATAAAAAATAAGCAATCAAAGCTCACAGAGGCACAAGACCTCACGCTGTGAATCCAGGAGTGCAGGAGGTACCAAGCTTTGCTCAAGCTGCACGTGCAGCACTGACATCTCCTGTCCCTGCAGGGCCAACTCTACCTGTACATCAGGTCAATCAGCATTTCTGGATCTTCCTGGTGCTCCTTCATTTTAACTGTGTCCGAGAGGATCATATGGAGGTTGAACACTAAGTCCTGGACCTGTGGAAAACATGCTGCTGTAAAGAACTGGCAGTGGGAATTCAGCTGAATTGTTACTGAGGAGCACTGTCACACTGAATATTTGTGTGTTTGCATCTTGCCAGAACTCATCAAAGACCTGAATTTTATGTGCTTAGATGATTAAAAAACCCCAAAACAATCCCTTTTCAGGGGATGCATGCAAGTTCCAGTTCTAGATGGAGGTTTAGGCACAGCCTGTTCATGAATTATATATTATTTGTTTTGTGGTTTATGTTTTTCACCTGGTCAGGAAATGTCGTCTCCCTAAGTTCCAGATCTTCTTCAGCATATGTCAAAATAGTCTTGAGGGAACGTCGCAGAAATTCTTCATTGAAGTTCTGGGATGTCCCCACCAGGGATGAGAGGGACATGGTCACCTGCATCTTCACTCTGGCAAAGTTCTGCAACAGAGATGTTTTTATGGTATTTCAGCAGCCTGGAGACAATGCACTGTCAGTGCTTTGGTTATGGCACCCTCCTCCTGACCTCATACAGGAAAGAAAACTGAAGTTCTGCAAGAAAGGCTGTCTCAGAGCAGTGATTAGAATAAACCTGGTGCTGCCAAACTTCGTAACCTGATGATTATTTAGTTCCAGATAAAGGTTCTCCTGCAAAAATTCTAGTGTTGTCTCCCTCTGCACGGTCTCCACTCACTGAAGAGGACGATGCTCTCATGAAGCAGCCTGGATTCCAGACAGTTTCTTTTGGCTTGGTCAAGCCTAAAAACTGGAATCACATTATCCTGCTGCTCTCAATCCCCTCACAGTCCCTGGGCCCAGAGCTTTTCCCCAGTTTGGTGGGGACTGCACCCAAACCCCGCAGCCCCCGAGCCCACAATCCGCAGTAACCCCGTGAGGAGCAGCAGGACTCACGTTCCCGATCTCGAAGTTCTGCCTCATGAGGAGGTACAGGGAGGCACTGGCGTGTGACCTGATGGTGCTGATGCTGCTGCTGCAGTGCCTCAGGAGCCTCAGGCACAGGTCTGCACACTGCTCTGTCTCCTCCTCAAACAGCAGCTCGGGGAACTGCAAAACAGCACGGGAGGAAATCAGTGCTTGGACAGGCAGGAATGAGCACCCGGACAAACAGGCAGCAGGGAGTGTACTCTGCAATGACAGGGAGCCCAGTCCCTCTGTTTTGAGGGGAATTATGCTCATTTGAACCCTTTGCAGTAAGGCAAAACTGGCAGCACTGGAAGGCAACTCATTTTACCTCCCCCCCCAACTTGCTCCTACATCTACACCCTCACACCAATTTACATCGCTCCCAAAAATCCAGGCTTAAAACTTGGAGCTTTTCCCAGCACACCTACAGAAACTGGGAAACAAATCCATTCAAAGTGAGATTTTTCCAGCTTAAACCCCACCTGTGCCTTGTGCTCCCCACTGAGCAGGTGCCTCTTCCCCCTCAGCACCAGCCAGGAGGAACCCACACCCCATCCACGGTGTGTGAGCTGCAATTCCTGGGGCAGCCAACCCCAAAATGTGGAAATACAGGCACTGCCCATGAAAACCAGGCCAGACCACGCTGCCTGAAAACTGATAGGGCCCCAAATAATAATTGCTTGGGGAGGTGACCCCATATAAAAGAAACAGTTCCTTCCTCCCTCAGTGCTGCTCAGGGTGGATTTTGGCACCCACAGGGGACTCACCTTTGAGACCAGCGCTCTCTGCGTGGCAAAGCAGTGCTGCAGGTAAAGGGCACTTTGGTTGCAGGCCATGCTGTGCAGCAGCACTTTGAGCACCCCGCCCAGGATGCTCTCCTTGGACTCCGTCACCGACACGGTCTGCAAAGGGAAACCAAGATTCCGTGACAAAAATCGACCTCCTGCGTGTGTCTGGGTGTGGGGAGACGGCAAACAGCTCTGACCAAAGGCCCTTGGCATGGAGAAATGACCCACTGAGCTGGGCCTCAGAACAGCCCCGTTCTGAGCCAGCCCCAGGGGAGGACACCTGACCCGTGGGTGAAGCTGGTGGAACGGGGACTCTGTCCCCAGTGAGGCTCTGACCTTTGGGGACATTGCTCTGCTGGAGGGAAAGCCCACAGCTGGGCTCTAGCTGGGTTATTCAGGCACAAAGGACAAGCCCTGGGACTCCTGGGTCTCTCTGCAGCTCAGAGGTGAATTTGGGAAGAGTGGTCCTGCCTGCTTCCAGCCTGTGCCCCAGTCCATTTGTAGGGAAATCAGGGGACAAAGTGGGTACAGATCCAGGAGGCTGACCTGGAACCCAGTGATTTGAGGCAGGTTTGGGAAGAACTGGAGGAATTGGTTGGAATAGGGCGAGATTTGGAGATTTTTCCAGTTCATTACTGAGTAACTGTTTCTTATACTACAAGAAGGGGAGAACCTTCAAATTCTCCATGGGGCAGCAGGGAGGTTTTGTTTAACAAAGTGCTGCCTGGCCAGGTGACTGTAATGCCATTACATCTCTATTTTCTGATCAACCTCACCTGTACAACTATCTCTAGGGTATCCAAAATGATCAGGTTGGCTTCTGTTGCAAGATTCCCATCGATGAGTGCCTCGTGTTCTATCTCTGCCCTTGACCTAATCAGAGAAAACAAAGCAGTAAAATTACTCCCCAATTAAGAAACACACCTACATATTTTCCAGACAAAAACGTTCTCTCACTAGCAGGAAACTCCCAGTTACTGTTTGTCTATTTATCACTGGACAACACTACGAGGATATTTCAATGCACCCACTGAGAAGACAGGAAGGAAAACTCAGTTTTTTCACAAATACAGATTTACAGAGGCTTCACGTTCATCATGCTTGGAGAGCTCACACTGCTCTCGGACACTTCACGACCCTCCCAGGAACACAACAACAGTTTAGAACCCCAGTCCAACTCCAAACTGGCTCAGCAGCATCGTCAGGCATGCGACAGCACAACCAGGAACAGGACATGTGGCTTTATGCTGCGGGCTGTGGACACACGGTGGTGCTACACGAGCTGGTAACCTGCGCTGGGAGCAGCGCAGTGCAGCCTGCCAGGCTGCAATCTTATCTCTCCAAGCTACACTGCATTTAATCCTTGAACTGCCTCTCTGAGGAGAAGGACATGATTTTGCTGCTCCATGCCAGGCAGTCACTTTCCTGGAAAGCCTTGCAAAGTCCAGACGCCCACTCACCCCTGTGGTGACGGGAATTCAGCAGCAGCCATCCCATCCCATCCCAGGGGCACCAGCTGGGCAGAGATCCAGTTGTTGTGGTGAAAGAGCCCAACCCTGGCCTGCCCTGCCACAGGTGCCTTCTCTGACAGACTCATTCAGCAGGAGGGAGACCAAAATCCCAGAAAAATACACAGGAAGAGGGAGGAATTATTTGGTCCTTGGAGCTGTATTGCAGCAGCCCTTCCTTGCCACACTCCACATCCTCTGGGAGCTGGGTCACACCCCCAGCATCTCCAGAACAGGAACTTTTGGGACCTGGCCCCACATAAAATACCATCTGCATAAAACAACAGCAGCTGCAATTAGCTGGGCACAGTTCTTGGGGTGAACAGTCTCGTTTGGGAGGTTTCAAAGGGCCAAGCTCTACCCACACACACAGGACACAGCAGACCCAGGTCACAGCAAGCAGGGGTTAGAAAGCAGCTCTAATCTAAGCAGCTCATTTGGTGAGGTGAGACACCATCCTTTGACCTTCAAGGTATTCCACAGCTGTTAAATGTGTACAGGAGGTCCTTCTGGGAAGGAGAGGGCTCAGATTCAGTGCTGGCAGTGAACTGATGAGCTCTTCAGGCCAAATTTGAATCTGGTGTGGCTGTGTGCACACGTCTGGAATTTATATCTAGATCATTGAACCAGCAAGTTGGAACACACTGGTCATTTGGCTTTCCCAATGACTCAACAGGACTGGAGCCTTGGACAAAAAGCCACGCTTGACATAAGGAGAAATTCCATTTTTGTGTGGGACCAAGCAGCTAAAAGCTGTGAAGATTGGTTTCTACTCCTGGAAGAGTCAATATCTTCAAGGGTAAAATTTGGCCTGATCTCCACCTGGGCTCTGAGGACCCCATTCCTCAGTTTCTTCAGAGCTTCACTTGGGCTGAGATTGCTTTCCTAGGATTAGGAACGATTCTTTTGCTGGGAGGATGGAGACTGCAGGCTGCGATTTGGGGAAACAGAAAACGTGCACAGCGAAAGCTCAAACACAACTCCTGAGCCCTCTGGATTAAACCACACCAAGAGAGGGAATTTCCAAGGAAATGGGTGTAATAAGCCAAAAGAGCTCATTCCAATCAGTTGCACACACACACTGAGAAGTTCTGCCAAGCATCACAAACAACGCTGTGATGATTGAGTCTGCAGATGTACAAAATGGCAATTTATAAGAACTGCACACCAATGCTACAGTACCTGGCTGGTTTGTGGCTTCTAAAAGCACAGCACATGTGGAAAAACAATCAAAGTGATGGATTAGGACAGGAAAGGAAAGCGAGCTTTGAGAACTCCAGAATGCTCTTATGGAATAAAGGAAATATGACATGAGATATATATGCTATCTGTGGAAACTTTTAATGGATCTTCCCTCTAAATTACAGCTTAGGGCAGGGCTTTAAGAAAACAATGGATTGTATTAGTCTCTTTAAATCTCATCTGAAAGTCTGAGGAAGCAAGGGACAGTGGAAAGGCAAAGAGTTGGGAGGGCAGTGCTGGAGTAAAAGCTATAATTTGCTTTTTTCACGCTGCCAGCCCCGTGCATCTGAGGGCTCAAAGCTGCTGGCACGAGGGCTGAGTGGCTGCTGGCAGTGCCCTTCTGTGGGGAGGGGACCCTGCTCTCCAGGCCCTGGCACACGGTTAAAGCAGAGAATAAAGCAGTTACTTGTCAAGCTTTTCTGTGTTCTGCCGCCAGTGAGTCATATCCTTTCTCCATCTCAGGTTCTCCTGGCTTCCAAAGGCGCTCCCCGAAGGGCTCCTCTCTGCAGGGAAACAACAAAACAACGGCAGTCAGAGGGGGCTCCTTTCTGCCCCAAGAGCAGCAGCTCCAGAGGGGCTCACAAGGGGCAGGTGGCAGCAAAGATGACTTTTTGGAGCCCGAGGCTGTGGCACTCACCAGGATGTTTACATGGCCCTAATTCTGTCACTGCTGAGTGGCATGGGACACAGAGAGGCAGCTGAGACACTCACTGGTAGGAGGAGTCCCCTCCTTGGACTGCACAAGGAGCCTGGGTGTGCCAATCCTCAGCATTCCAACATTGCTGCCCTCAGCTGGCACCCAGAAATCTTCTCAGGGTAGTGCCAAGACCCCTCTGCCACCTCATAACCTTTTATTCTCATTGCTAGGAGAATAAAATTGCTGGCAGGGGAATTTCAAGTAATAAAGGCAACCTGGCCACATTAAGAAAAAAATAAAGGTTCCCATCTCTCTGAAGTGATTCCTTAATTATGGCTCTAAAATACTTATCCACCTTAGCCCACAATGACAGGCTCATGTGTGGCAGAGCAGGAGACAAAACCACAGTTCTGTTGTCCTCACCCCTGGGCCACCCTTTCAATTTTCATAAAAATTACTGGTTTTTACAGAGTAAAAATCATCAGAAGGTGCTTGTTTAGCCCAACTACAGCTATTTCAAATCTCCTTACATCAGCAGAAACATCCAGGCATTTACAGAGCTATCAAAGCAAGACCAGGCAGTTTGTTTTCCACTCTGATCCTTGAACAGGACATTCTAGAAGATGCTACACAGGAAGAAATCAAGGCAAGAACTTCCAAAAATGAGATGTGATCTCAATTAAAGAAGCAATCAAGTAGCAAATAAATCGTCTGCAATTTAGGGAAAGTGTAGAGAGTTTTCAGACCCAGTGAAGGATGCTGCAAACTGCAAACAGCTTTCCTAGGACCATCTTTGTCTCTATCCCACACCACAGATGGGTGCAAGTAATTGCTGGGGATGGGAGGAACAGTTTTTGGAAAAAAGGGATGGCACAGAGGACTCCTCTACTTACCCAGCTGTCCTCTACTTCTTCGGACCATTTCCTGCCTCGCCCCTATGCTGCCCAAAATTGCTTCTTCAAGTTTGGCTCTCATGTCTTTCGACTTCTTAAATGTCAGACTGTTCATTCTTTCAAACACTTTCTTGCCCTGTGAGTTCCAAACAAAACCATGATGGAAGATTCTTTCAATCTGGGATGTTTTCTGAGAATTAGCAACTGAAAATGTGTTTCATGTTAAAAACATGCAGCAAGAAAGGAATACAGGTGAAGTTGGTGGGTGGATAACTCACTGAGATTCCAGCATTGCTACAGAAAACTGTCTTTTCAAAGTGACATTGCAGCAGTCCCCAGATGAGCACAAAGTGCTTGAGAAGTAGAATAAGGCACAGACACTCACATGGCTGAGAAGTAAACATGGGAAAAGGCTAGAGCCGTGCCTAGCCTTGGGATTGAGAATACAGGAAATACTTTGGAGAGAGCAGGAAATGCCTTTCTGCAGTCGTGTAAAGGATGGGAGTGTAAAGGTCCCCGGCAGGGCCCAGAAGGGACTCCAGGAGGTTTGAACTTGGCAGTACCTTGTACTCAAAGCAGGACACACAGAGATAGAGCAGGTCCAGCAGGCGGTTGAGCTGCAGCACGGACAGGTCTGTGAACCATTTCTGCAGGACGCTGTCGTCCGCGTTCTTCAGCACCCAGAGCAGGCAGATCAGGAGGCTGCGGCTGGACTCTGTTGAGAAGGTGGAGTGCTGCCTGCCACTCTGAAACACAGGTCAGGACAGTGGCCTTCACACCCACCTTCCAATCACCACAAAAGGAATTCATTTCTTCCCTTGAGATGCCTTTAACAGCCTCCAGCAGGTTAGGAATGATGCAGAGGGGCTCCATTTGTTACCTCATGCATCTATCAGTGTTTCACTGAGAGTGCACCTAAATCCCAGCAAAATGGGGTCATGACTGGAGTAAGGGCAGGAGAAGGCAGAAATGGAAGGGTCTGCCTGCTGCCAGAATCAGGATTCCCTCTCTGTGCAGAGAACAGGGAAAACGGCCCATTTGTGTCTTCAGCTAGGTGGGATTTAGCTGGGGCAGGGATCTGTGCTTAGGGCTTAAAGCTCATAGTGACAATTGTGCTTCACAGAGCTTTTAGATTGTATCAGAACAAGAGAATTGTCATCAGGGAAGAGAACTCTCCCGAGGGTTGTTAATTTTTACCCCTCCTTGGCATTTTCTTACACCCCCTGTGAGACAGATCCAGCAACACACAAACAGTGCTTTGTCCCCATTGTCCCTGCGCCTCTGCACACCCAGCTGCAAACTGCTGAGGTCCCCACAAAACCTGCTAAATATCTGCTGGCTGGCACAGGCTGAGGGTCAGGGAATAGGGAGAGATGGATTTGTACCGAGGAGGGGAGTAGAAAACTGCTGGGCCTGGTGAGCTGGGGGACAGATGTCCCTGCAATGGCCATGGCCACTGTCTGGCTGATCATGCTGCCACCCTCGCTCTCGTAATCGTCCACGGCGACACAGCTCGGCCTCCCCCGCTGGTTGTGACTCTCTGCAGAGAAATACAGGAGTTTGGTCAAGCCCCAAATCCAAGGCTTCTGCCCCCTGACTCCCCCCACAGTGCTGCTCTCACTGAAGTGGGAATGCAAACAGAAAATCATCCCACTCGAGGGGTCCTGCAAAGAACGGGACAATGATTTGAGGGCAGGAAAGCAAAGAAAGCGACTCCCAAATGCAACCTACACAATCTCAGTACCTAAAACCCTTCTAACAACAGACCTTTTGTCCCTTTGAATACTCCAAATCCTTTCTTGCAGCTTTATTGTGTCATTAAACTAAAAGGATGTAGAGGATGACTCTAAATTCCAAACTATTCCAGACTGGACTCCCTGCCCTGACTTGGAATAACCTCTGGTGCTCTTTGGGCCACTTTGCAAAGCACCCCTGAAAATGAACTGCTGATGGAGCTCACGTTAGGAGGAAGAAGAGGAACTCTGCTTATCCTTTGGAGTAAGAAAGTCTGGTACAGTGTGAGGGGAGACTTTTTAAGCAGGTCAGAGGCATGGGTTGAAGCTGGCTCTGCATCTACAGCAGCCAGCGGGATGTAAGATAAAATGCACTGCTGATTTTTCACTTGAGGCCAGCAAGTGCCAACAAATGCAACTTTTGAGTGTTAACAGGCATTGAAGGCACACTTTGTGAGTGAAAACAAACATGAAAGAAATGTCAAAATCACAATTCAGAAACAACCTCGTCCGACAGCAAAGGCATTAAAAATTCAATTTTAGAACCCAAACACCCCAGTCTGGTGGGCAGACGAGCAGAGAGCCAAGGCAGAGAATATCAAATACCTGTGAAGTCATAGAGTTGAGGCACACTTTCCATGATCACGCCGATCAGAGGTAGATACAGCATTGCCACCCGGGCCTTTACCTGGGGGTCAGCGTACCGCGGGTCCGAGTCGTGGCTGGACAGCAGGTTGTGTACCATGTTGATGACCTTCTTATGCAATCCAAATAAACTGTTAAAAGATAGTTGGGTCAAGCACATTGGTTAATATCTTCAAAGCAAACTATCTTTTGTAACTAAGGGGCTTCAGAAAGGAAAAAAATCCCCTGGTTTTTATTTTTAACTTCACGCGGACTGCTATTGCATGTGTTTTTTTGATCTGCCATGGATTTTACAGATGGCTGGTTTTTCACTGTGCCTTGTAAAATGGGCAAAAATATCTTGTGGAATGCACACCCAATATAATGTGGACACTCATATTTTCCATAAAAAAACCCCAAAGCCCCAGCTACTGCTGTGCCGAAGCATCGAGTCTGCTAAAAACTGTCAGAAAAACTTAGGGAATATGGAAAACAGGGAGAGAAACTTGAGAGGATAGTGGGTTTAGGAAAACTATTCATTGTATTGTTTTTTTGTTTCTATTTAACACCATCTGCAGAGACAAACCCTCCTAAGCCAGAACATTGCTTTAATCAAATGGAAGTTTGTGCTTCAGCTCCCCACCCTACCCCATGCAATTACTGAACCAAATCAGGACACTACAGATCCATAATTCTGAATCAAAAAGTGGCAGAGACATGAAGGGATAGAAGGAAAACCAGCCAAAATGGCCTCTTTGATTATTCAGATGCAAACACTGGCAGAGCCCTTCTACAGGGCACCATGTGCGACTCTCCTTGAAAAAACAAAAATTCCCCTGAATCTCTCAAGGACTCTGCTCCTTTCAATCCCCTCAGCCACCACGCAGAGGCAAAACTCTCCCAGGGCAAATAGCAGGTTCTCTCTGCAGCTATTTGCTTCTGTAGGCAAACCAGCCAAGAAGACACTTTACCCCATGCATGAAGCAGCCAAGGAAGCTCAGACATTAGGCAGTAGCAAAACATAAGCTGCAATGTTCAGACCTGAGGTATTAAAACAAGTGCTGAATTTCAGGCAGTATCCACTTTACCTGAAAAGTAGAGGTGAGTTCTGGTTAAAAAAAAGAGGCTTTGACTGGATTTTTGAGGGTTTAAAGTGACTGTAAGGCAGCATTACAGCTTGGGAGGACATCAGCTGTTGGAGCTGCACGTCCTCCCTGTGGATTTTAATCAAGCCATAATGAGATCCTACAATTGCTTGTGTAATTAGTGAGAGCCTTAACAACTAGGAAGGAAGTGCTTATTTAAGTGACCAGTTCCTTCAGATTAAAGATAAAGAAAAGTCTTGGTGTTATTTTGAAGGAGTGGCACCTAAATCGTGTTTTTTAAAAATTCAGGGGAAACGATCCCTCAGGCCATAAAACCGCAGATAGGGGAAACATCCAAGCAACGCAGAATTCAAACCTAGAGATCCATGGATTTCTCTGTCACTTTTCCAGAGCTGAGGGGGCACTGTGGTGGATCAATCCACAGTGGAGAGGGGGAAATGCAGCCCTCTGCTCTTCCTGCCTGATAAGGCAGCAAATTGATCTCGCCGCCCTCCCACCATCCCCTCCATTATCAGCCCTAGCCAGGATTTCTGTCAACAGCCACCCACACTTCTGCAAAACTGACTGCCACTGAACTCTGAGGGCTGAATTCTGATTTTCTCACTTCTGGCCTGCACCATCAGCCGATTTGGGCAGCGTGGGCACTGTGTGTGATGGCCAAAGCACCCCTGCAGTGTTTGCAGAGACACCCAGCGCACGTCCAGCTGCTCGGACTGTCCCTTCCCTGCGTGTTTGTTTGTCCTGCTCTGCAGGCTGCAGGGGCTCTGCAGGGCTGCCCTGTCCCTGTCCCACCGAGGGATGTCCCCAGCACACACCTGCAGGCACCGATGCCCTCCCTGTCCGGCTCCATCCAAAGTGTATGATGTAAAACTGATCTAAAACTGAACGTATCTTGTAATGGAGCAAAAAGAGCAAGGACAGAACACATTTAGAGCTCTGATCACCTATCAAGGCCTAAAGCAGGTCTCTAACACAATGAGGAATTAGATGAACATCCTCTCCACTCCTGCTGTGGGATAACGAACAGAGAACAATTCTGAGCTTTCTCCAGTGGTGGCCAAAATATTTTATGGAAGGCAAGTCTGAACTCTCTGCTGATGATACTTTATGACTGTTAAAGTTTTCCCAGCAGAGGAAGAACAGATCTGAGCAGACTTGGTTTACTCTATCTGATAGATCTACCAGGCCAAATGAAGAGGATTGAAGCTTGAGAAGCCAACAAACCTGAAACCACAAGTTATTCTGGAAAACAATTTTAAAAAAAAAAGCTTTACAGGTATACATCTCCCCCCAAATTCAGGAGCTTTGATCAAAATGCATCTCCAGAGCTGAGCTGCTATCAAGAGGCCTTTTCTGGCTAGACAAAGTTTGAGAGAGGAGTTGTCTCCCCTAGGACACCAGCAAGTTCCTTTGGCATCCTGGGCCAGGCTCAAGGGCTTGGCAGCAGGTAGGGAACAGAAAGTGTGGGAAGAACAAGGGCACACACAGTCAGAGACAGGGCCGGATTTCTCACCTGGGAGCAGGAGGATGCTCCTCTGGCACAAAAAGGATTTCTGCAGACAGCACTTATGGGTAAAGATTTGCTGCTTGTTCCATTTCAGGCCAAACAAATGGGACTGCAGTGTGTTATGTATATATACAGGAAAATATTCCAATTTATGGCATCCCTTTCTTCTCCAAGAGGAAACAGAATGAATGTTTAACTCCAGAGACCTCTTGGCAAAGGGGCAGAATTAACCATGAATCATCAGCATTTGTCGACTCGGCTGATATTTCTGAGTCCACCTTGAGAAAAATGCCTGTGAGGGAACTCAGGACTGTGGAGGCAATCAATAATTTCCATTGCAACCCATTTTAAAGAGGCAAGGCAGAAAACAGCCCTAAATAACACAAGGAACAGACTGGATGTCAGGACTACAGCAGAAAATTATTTGCTGCACAAGCCAGGCAAGTCACTGACAAACTCTGCATGCTTGACTCTATTTGTCTATTTATATAACCCACAGGGGCCTCATCAATGCATAATTTACAGTTAAAAAGAGCTGGGAGAACCACAGGCAAAATATATTGTAACATTTAAAACCACCAGCAACAGAGGCTTCCTAAATGTTGGAAAATATTTTCTTGTTACAATTGAGAAAAGCTATTTTCCTTTCAGAGCTCCAGCAGTGCCCCTGTGGCATCTGGGGGCTCCAGCAGGAACCTCTTTCCCTTCTCCTCAGCTGGAAAAATGTGATTGAAAGCAGGTTTAGAGAGTCTGGGATAAGGAAGATACACAAAGGGCAAGGAGAAAGAAGGAGATTCTTAAAGAGTTGTTTCCTTATCACAGCTTACAAATTTATATTAACTCTGGCCATGCCATGACTTTCTTTGCATCCACCATTTGCTAGGAATTACAGCAAATTCTTTGAGAACACAAACATTGTGGAGATTTACCCTTCTGCATCAGGATCCAGAATGACAGCCAGCTCTGTGAGCACCAGCCCGGCCAGGTAATGCTGCTGGCGGAAAGGCACAGACAACTCAAACATATTTGCAATCTTCTGGTCTTGGACATTTGTGGAGAACCCAGAACTCTGAAAAAACCACATTTCAGAAGCTGCATCAAGAACAGAGTCAAAACTTACGAAACACATTAGAAGCAGTTTTCAGAATTAAAGACAACCTCACACCTTTTCCCTTTTCTGTTTGGATCTAGGCCCATTGACACTTAAATTCCATCCCAGCTCAATAACCCTTCCATTAATTCTGTTTGTTGTTATTGTCTTCCCCTGTTAGGAAAGTTAAACCAAATAACCTTTAAAAGTGGATTAGTTAAACTTTTAACTCATGGATTCTCTTATTCAGGCTGAAGAAAGCTTTAATTTGATGTCGTTTATGTGATTTTGCAACTAATTAATCCACTCAAATGACAATCTAATTCAAATTACTTTTTCTGAGCAGGCCAGGACTAAGCTGAAGCGAGCTCAGAAGTCCCTTGTGTTGCCAGAAAAGGGTAACACTGGACAAAGTGTTTTCTTTCATGGCTCATTTGTGTTTGTCCAATATGAGGGGAGCAGGTCCCTGAGGACAGTGTGTGGTCACCACCAGGAGAGGGCCATGGGCACTCTTTTTTCAATAATAAAAGATCAAAAGAGATCAGAACCTATGTGGCAGGAAAAAACTAATTTCTAACTGAACACTCCCAAAAATATTAGCAAGAGGGACTGAAGGTACAGTGATACAACTGCCTCATAGGATTGAATTCTCAGCACAGAGCCCAGCTTATATTTCCCAAAGGATCCTGGTCACAGGATCCTTCTCAGTACCTGGGAAGTGGCTGAAGACACGGATGGTGATGGAGATGCAGGTGGAGTGAGCAAGCTGCAGGGTAAATTCAAGGTGACGTAGTGCTCATGGCTGCAAATGATGCGAAGGAAATCCAGCCTCAGAGATGCCAGGTTGCTTGGATTTGTTAAGGAATACAGCTTTGAAGACACCTGGAAAGGTTAGCCCAGAACAGTGCAGTCAGCACCAGACGAGAGTAAAACTGCAGGGTGAGCCCCCCTGTGCCACCACTGCTCCCCAGAAACACTCCCAAAGCAGGAACTGAAGAGCTTGGTATGGTTAAATGGTCACACCCGTGTCCACACCACTCCTTTGGGCTAGAGATTAAATTCCTGAGGTGCAGGAGCCATGCACACCCCAGCTAACACATATCTCTTAATACAAGATGTATATAACGGTTATCTCTCAATACAAGGTGTATATAACGGTTATACTTAAATACCAGTGAAGAACTATGGACTTCACATATTGGGGGGTTGAAACTATGTGATCTTTAAGGTCCTTTCCAACCCAAACCATTCTGTGATTCTGTAATTCCCACATCCTATGGATTTCAGCAGGGAGTTGTGAGAAGCAGGACCAGAGCGTGATGCATTAACGGCTGCAAGATGCAGGTTGGTTTTTATACATTATCCATTACATATATATATATATATAAAATATACCTAATGACACACAATCTATGTAATATCCAGTAGGCAACTTCAAATCTCAAATGCTGTTGCTGTTCTTTTGCCCCTTCCAGAGAATGTTTTAGACTCTGCAGTGAAAATGAGTCCAAGCTTAGTCTCCGTGATCCCTCGTTATCTCCTCTGCACACGGGGTCAGCCGGATGTTTGTAGTCAAACAAAACTTTGTGGTTCAGGGCGATTTCCCTGTCACACTGCAAACGAGGAGCCCTCCTTACGGGGGAGGACACCCTGCATCCCCCAAAAGACGGAAGGGGAGCTCGGTGATCAATCTGATCATCCAGGGTCACCACGTCCTTGAGACACCACAACAGTCTGAGCTCCCTCACTGAACCTCCCACTAATTTTTGATTCAATTACTCTGAACGTGGTGAGCAGAGGGAATAATTCTTCCTTCCTGCTGCATGTCCATTCACTCCAGGGAGCGACTCCTAATTCACAGTTAAGAGTGTAATCAGAGAGGCGTAAACCCTAAATCACCTCTGAGAACGCCCTGCTCTAATAAGACCTGAACAGTGGAATTCTGTGTCCATATTTTACTGTCTGTCCAGAGAAAGGTAAGAGTAACAGGCTCTGCCACGCTTCAGTTAAGCCACAACGTTTATCTGCATTCACCTGTTTGTAGCAGGTCTTAATAAGAGCAAAAACAAATCCTCTGTCCATGATGGACAACAGATCGTTGAGGAAAAACGCGAGACTGGTGTTGAGCCGCTCGACCATTTCCGTGTCCTGCAGAGAACGAAGAGAAAAACGGGAAAGCAAATCAAGAACCCTGTGTGTTTTCAAACCAACAAGAGGCAGGAGGGCTGGTGCCTGAGCTGGGCTCAGGATAATTGTTTGCCATCACCTTCTGGAAGCGGGAGACTATATCACCGGCGATTGTGCTGACCAGCGCAGTCACGTCATCCATGAAGCGCTCCGGGAAACGATTCTTCCTCGGCGCGTCCAGTTTGTCAGCAAAATACAGATGATGCACCATGCTCTTCACCTATGGGGATATAAATTACAGCAGGGATGCTTGCAGTCGTTGCTGTTTGTGTTTTAAAGCTGGGGCTGTGAGACATCAGGGAGGTGTTTGGGGTTTGCTCACCATCAGCTCGAAGAAGAACCAGGCTTGCTGCAGGGCCGCCTCCCGCACGCTCCCGCTGCACACAACCCACTGCAGGGCCAGCTCCTCGTGGAAAAGCTACAGAGTCAAAGCCAGAGTCAGCCCGAGCCTCCAGAGCAGCTCCCAACACAGCCCCCATGAGAAATGTCAGCACGGCCCATGGCAAGTATGGCAAACAATGAATTAAGCGAACTAAATAACTGAGGACATGACAGCAGTGGTGGCATCCCATAAAGAAATCCCCAGCTAACAATGAGGGATGAGGTTATGACATGTGATGACATGGGAGAAACGTTTCACAGCATCTCGCTCCGGAACTGCATCTCAAGTGTCAAAAGAATTTTCCGCCCGCCCCCCCAGAAAAATAATTAAAACAAAGGTTGGTGCTCAAATTAGTTTAGTTTAAAAAGTCTACCTTTCTGCCTGGTCTGATTTTCGCAGGAAAAAGGAGTAAAAAGTGGACATATAAAGTGATTTGTACAAAGATGTATATTTACTGTGAGAAAGGACTTAAAACAGTAAGAAAAACATGGGGCTCAAACAGCTCTTGGATTTCTTTTCTCGGGACGACCAACCCACAGACTGATGGTGGCAGTGGCCACATTTTCATTACACAAAAGCTCAGGCATTTTGCCTTTCTGACAATGTTTTGGAAGATCTCATCTCCTCTGAAGGAGTTCACTTTCAAAGTGACTCCCATTCCCTTTCTGGAGTCCCTTTGGATTAACACCTGGATAACTGAGCTCAGCACACTGAGCCATCCAACACATTTTCATTTTGCACACAAAATGTATCATTTACATGTCTAGACAGTGCTATTCATATTTTTTGAAAGCCAGTAATAAACTGGCCCCAAACACTATGGCCATTAAATCAGACAAGCTACTTCTGATCATTTTATTCTTCCCAATTCAACTCTAAATACTTCACATTCCCTACAGCCTGGACATTCAGAGGTGTTAAGCACCAGCAGTTCCTAATGACCTCGGGAGGGAAAAAAAAAAATTGGGCTATAAATAAAAGAATAAATTGCATCATGTTTTCAGAATGACTTGACCTCCCTGCCCCACAATATCAATTGTCTCCACTGAAATCTACCTTTTTGGTTGGTAATCGTCCTGTTAATGTTTGTAAGAAACTTGACGTCTCAGTGTGCGAAGACATACGATTACAACTTCGATCCGTAGCCTACGGAGTGGAGATGAATGAATGATGACAGGACATTAAAGTTTGCTGTGGATGGGTTTTGCAGCTCAAGGACAACGAACGTTTACAAAAATACTTTTCCAACTGTAGGTTTGTACAGCTTTTTAAGCATTCTCAAACTCTTATCCATTTACAGATTGGGTCTAAATAAAACGACAGTGATTCTGATTGGTTTTAAGACATACAGGTTATTTAAAAAACTGCATGTTCTGATGCACAAAGACAATGCTGCAAAGCATGAAACTTTCCCATTGTTGCATTTTATCAACATGCACTTGGAATTTCAGGCCATACCTCTCAATCTACCAGACCCAAGTGCGGGGGATGTACCCACAGCCACGCTGCTGCTGGCACGGGCAAGGAGAAAATCACTCAAGTTCTGCGTCTGATGGAAATAATTTGCCATGAGAGCAAGTGAACTTGGACTAAATATTTTGGGAAGGAGGTGCAGTTGAGAGGTACATTCGAGGTAACCATGCAGTGGAGAGCAGCAGGCAACGGGACTTAAATAAACTCCTTCTGACTGAAGCTGCTGTAAAGTTTTCATACTTTGCAACACAGAACAATACAATTGGCCCTGGCAAATCACTGCCTCCAGCACTCAAATTGACAGGTTTTAAGAGAGAATTTTACATGTGGTAATCAATTTGGGTTCACAATATTCCACTCAAACAAGTCATGAAGAATTACTGGATGATGAGTACTAAATGCTCGATGAAAATGGCAAAATGGTTCACGACATCGAAAGGAATGGCAAACATGGACAAAACTATGAAGCTGTGATTAATGTTCCCACTTAGAAATGTGCTCCACCTGAAGCTGAAACTAGTGTAAGAGAGAGAGAAAAGAAGAAAACAAAAGCAGCCACAGCATTTACATTTCACAGACCAGCAACCACTGAAATGAAAGGAGGGGACACGTTCACGCGATCAGAGGTTTTTCATGCAGTGTGGTGGGGTAGGGAGGGGAAGACAATAATTTGTAAAATCAAACTCAAAAGTTTTCAAATAAATAATTATTAAAAAAAACCAAGAAAACAACAAACCACCAAAACTGGAATTTGCACTGAAAGGAAGATATTCTACAGGGAAACATCAGGGAAAACAAAGGCAGAAAAACCTCTACCGAAGACACCACCTGTGTTGACTCTGCACTTGGGCTGGGGTTGGATCCCCATGGGGCTGCTTTTGGACCACCAGTGTTTACCCAGGAATTGGAGCGGTCTAAGCCCTGGGCATGTAATAGAAAGCAGTTGGGAAAGGAAAGAAATATTACATGTTGCATGCCATACAGTAGTCAAAGTTCAGTCCTTAAAAGCAATCAAAGTGGGTTCACTGCAAACACATCATCACTTAGAACTGCTGGGGCAGCCTGAATTCTCAGGTGCCTGTCAAGACATTTGAGTCCAGAGGATTATTTTATATCTCATACACATACAGCACATTAATCCTGTCAACAGCTCTGGACTGGCCTGTCCTATCTGGAATGCCTGACATTCCAAAACTCTCCTCCTCCTGAAAAATCCTTGAACCAGTTTAAACCCATTCCCAGGGAGCCAGTCAGGATTTACACTGAGACAGAGGGAACTGGTGCTCAGATGTGAGGATGCTCTCTGAGGCTTGCAGCGCTTCCAGGGTAGCCCAGAATTCAAAAGCTTTACAACTCTTACAGAAATGCTGAGAAACTGAAGAGGCTGTCAACCCTCACAGGGCTTCCTGCCTATGGAATAAAAATCCAGCACTGCTGGCAGAATAACCCTGTGGACAGGATTTCACATGGACACTTGGGTATTTCCTGTGGGCACTGCGGCAAAGAGAGGAAAGAGCACATACCTTTTCTGGAACCAACCTGCTTTGCCAAACAAAACATTTGAAAAACCATCCTGCTTTTCAACAGCCCAATCTAGCCTGTACTCCAAATTCTACTCCTGCAATGGATCATTTTGGCAAAATTACTGTGGATCCCTCCTCTCTCTGCTCTCTTCTTAAGACACGCAGAAAGAAGGAGAAATTTAAACTTGTGTTGTGACTCAGGCTACTCCCAGGTCAGGGGGAGGCAGTGGAATTCCCTGGGCCCCAGGAAGCAGCTCTGACACAGACAATTCCTTATGAACGCCACACGTTGATTTGGACAACTCTCACCAGAGCGAGAGATTTCATCCTAATTTTTGTTCCAATTTAGGGCTTTTTCCCAATACATAAAGCAAAGGTGCAGCCCGATTCATCCCAGTGATCAGCATCAGCTGCAAAGTCCACCAAGCCCAATCATCTATTTCTCTCAGCAAACTAAAATCCACCTCAAGGTTGAACCTGGCGTGAGAGCTGTAACCTGGGATTGAAACCATTAATCCACTGAGCTCCTCTAGGCAGAGAGCTCAGCAGTGTTGTAATTTTGCTTAAGATGTCCAATAAAAAAACTAGTGAACACATAAGGAGAGTGTTTTAATCTCAATTACTTTTTGGCAGGAATAAATCAAAGCCCTGTGCCCTGCTCAGACCCATAAACATGCTTTATTTTGCTCACAGTGATTTAAAGTCGAAAGGGCTTTACAGAATGCTGAACTAAGCTTGTGTTTTGTAAAATCAGGTCTAATTTTGAAAATGCCTTTATTCCCCTCACATTTCTCTCTCAGGTTTCCTAACCTTGTCGCTCTGGTTCTGAGGATAACATTAAACACATACTGTGTTTGCAGAAGCAAAAGCCATTTTGTAAAAATCTGGGAAGGGAAGGATTCTTTCCTCTTCAGAAAACAAAAGGGTACAAGAGCTTCTTATTGCTTGGCAGAGTCACTGCAAAGTTCCCAAAGCTGCTGTTAAATTCTGTTCTGTCCCTGAGGTTCAACCTGCAGCTGGGTCTGTGCAGGAACATAACCCCCACATCTGTGAAAATCCACTGGCAGAGCAATGAAACTCCGCAACATTTTCTGGTTTTTTTTCCCCAGCACATCTCCAACATTTCAGGAACACTTTAAATATGTCTTTTTAGACATTTAGTAAATTTTCTGTACTAGGGAATAAAATTTACATGGCTTCAATTCACAAATGATGGCAAAACAAGTGACAGACCCAAAACCTCCTCTGCTGTGACAATAAACAGAAATCTTCCAAATCCTGTAAAGGGTTTTCAAAATGAAGTAAGAAGCTGATAAGGGAGACTCAAAGCACTTATACAGACCTCTAAATATCTTTCATTAGAATGAAAAATAACACCAGACTGGACTTTGATGACTTCCCTCAAATACCAAAAACCCCACCATCTGAGTTGTTTTAAAGCAGAAAACCTCCCATGATAGGGAACCTGCACTTCCAGTTAGAATCTGTCTGGGAATATGTGCTTAAACCATTACTTGGAGAAACAAGAGGGATTTTTGCACCCTTTTACTCATGTAAACCTCTCAAGAAGTGTTTCATTTTTGTCTGCTGATATTAAGGTGTTGTATTAATTATACTCAATCAAAAGTCCCTATAGCCAGACTGAGGTTAATTCCTGATGCCCAGACTACCCTAAAGGAAACCTTTCCCTCAACAATTATCCACGGAACAGGTTTTCCTTTAAAGCCTGGAGTGCACCTCTGGAAGAAAATCTCTCTTCATTTCGTATTGTGACATTATTCACCCAGCCAGCACACGTTACACTTCTGATAGCCTGGGTAAATTCCATATGCACATCAGTGCCTGTGGCATTTCACAAAAGGTCAGGCTTGTTTAATTAGCAAGATACTGAAGTGGTCTTTAAAATATTTTAAGACTTCTAAGTCCAGACTTTGATGTAAGAAATAATCATTTGCCTACCCACAATTCTTCAGCTTCTTATTTGGTCAGCAAATGATGTTGCTGTTCATTTAAAATCTGTAACCTCTGTCTGAAACTGTTTTCCTTCCTCTTATAGAACCCAACACCAGCCGTGTCAAGCCTGGCTGGTCAGGGTGGTGGCTTTGGTAACAACCTTGCTCACTGCTCTTCCAAAGGAATTTAACAGCTCCCTGAAAGGGCTCAGGAATTCACCTGTGCTGGAAGAGTGAAAGGTCACAGTGGGAAAGAGTCTCATCTTGGTGAAGTTATTACAGTTCAAGTATTAAAAAAAATAAAATAAAAGAGAACGCCAAAGCAGCTCAGGCACCCCTCTCAAGGAGGGAATTACCAACTGTGCTTTGTCCTGCCTCATCCCACCTATTTTAGGCACAAAATGAAGGGCTCAGCTTGGGACTGCAGTGGTTCTGTGCACTCAGAAGTCAGCAGAGGAAATGGATTAAGTCCATTTAGTAACTGGGCCCTCAAGAGCCAGAGCAGAACCATGCTGGATGCTCTGCATCCCCACTGGAATGTCACTTTTTGGTGTGGGGAGTCTGGGA
>VZTX01012984.1:0-12391 GCA_013400915.1 Pardalotus punctatus | reverse complement strand
TTTTTTTCTTCTTGTATTAAAAGCTGTATTTCAAATAATTCTTTACGCTTCCCTTCTAATCATGTTTTTGTAGGGAATGTTTTGCATTATTTGATACAGAATTTGAAAGAGGAATTTTTTTTCAAAGCTCCTGTTTAACTATTCTGTTTTCCTCCTTCCCTAAGGTTTTTGACTTGTTGAACAGGAAGACAAAATTAAGAGTGTTAGAAGATGGTAAACAGCAAGTCCAGGTGGTGGGATTACAGGAACGGGAAGTCAAATGTGTTGAAGATGTTCTTAAGCTTATTGAAGTAGGCAACAGCTGCAGGTATCTTCCATAGCTTACATCAGTTTTTCACTGTGCATTTAATAATCAGAACAAGATTTTTTGGGGCTATCTTTGTAGTGCTGCCTTTTAATATGCAAGGGATTTTTTCATTATGTTATCTACAAGTAATGAATCTACCTACATTTTAAATAGAGATATTTGGAGTTTCTCTGTCTCCTAGAGAGAAGGAACTGATTTTTCAAGAGGATGTGAATTGCATGAATTATGTAAGCAGCTTACGGACTTAAATTCACATCATTTGAAAATTGGAATGCTGCCAGGTTCTTCATCTCTAAAAGGCCCTGATGCATACTGGCAGAGGTTAAGCATAATTTTTTTTTAAGACTTCAGCTTGTTTTTATAATTAGCCTTGAGCATGGACTGTTGCATGATCAGATAAAAGTGCCATCAGCATTTTTTGTGTAAAGTCCCTGATAATCTGAAATATATGAAGATCTGATTTTAAAAGGGAGACAAAATGTTACTAATCTTCCACTTCTGTTTGAAGAGATGGAAAAAGATTCATAATTGTACTATGTATATCCAGTTATTAGGCTTCTATGTGTAGTGTCCACAAGAGTGCTAGACATGCTGTCAACATATAAGAAAATTCAGGAGCCTGCCCGGAAAAACCTATAATTGTGAGGTTAGTGTTTAACATGTATAGTCTTCTAACTGTTAATGTCTTTCCCCGCTCTTCTCTTGTTTAAAGGACTTCTGGCCAGACATCTGCAAATGCCCACTCATCTCGAAGCCATGCAGTGTTTCAAATTATTCTCAGAAGGAAAGGGAAATTGCATGGTAAATTTTCTCTGATTGATTTGGCTGGCAATGAAAGAGGAGCAGATACTTCGAGTGCAGATAGGCAGACGCGACTGGAAGGTGCAGAAATTAACAAGAGCCTTTTAGCACTCAAGGTAACTGATACGTTTCTATTGCCTTTGAGTAGGTGGAAGCCTAGGTATAATAGCAGTAACAAGTAAAATCAGTGTTTTTGCAGCCTTTGCTTGTCTACACTGTCTACTGATATGACAGGTAAAACAGTGTATTGATCTTTATTCTAAGTGCCTCAGGGAACAGTTACTAAGTGCCAAGTAGAAACAATGCAGAAACATTGTGCTATCAACTTATATCCAGTTTTTTGTAAAATAAAGCACCCCACAAAAACCAACTGACTGAAATACAAAACAAAACCCCCCCCAACAAAAAAGCAAACAAGAAAACACCCCAAAAATCCAACTTCACAAAAAGTCCCCAGTGGCTGAATTTGCAGATGTTTCTGACACATACTTAAAATAGAAGGGCAAATTACTTACTTTGATACTCCAGATATGAAATACTAACAGGAAATAGTTTTATTGATCTCACTATTTCTTTCTTTTTTTTTTAGTAAAAAATGAAACTACATTGATAACATATTTACTGCTGTTAGTATATTGACTAAAGCAAGACAACAGCAACGTGTCCAGAAAAAACTAGCAAATAATTAAAATAAACCTTGAAAGTTGAAATTCATGTTTGACAACTCTTCTTCATAGCAAATTATCTGATACAGTCACTGCAGATTTTCATACATCAATCCAGGACACATAAACAGAGCTAAGAAATACTGCTTAAATATTCATATGCCTTTTTTGTTTGTTGTTTTATAGTGTTTGAAAGAGGTTCAGTCTAAATAGGGAAAGTAATTTTTTGATGTCAAATGGGAGAAACAGTTGTTTTGAATGTCTCTTGTTTTTGGTTAGTTTTCCTTAGATTTACTACTCTCAGCATCAGCACTGGTTTTAGATAAAGAAACTGAACCCCAAAGTCACTCTGGTTACCTTTTTATTCCCAGTATAAACTTGGGAGAAGACTGGCATCTGACTAAACAGATATCACAACACACCACAAAATTGTAATGTATGATGTGTCATTACAAAATTGTATGGGATGTTGTAAAATTGGAAGCAGCAGTTCCAAAAGTGTGGTCTGTTCTGTTTTAGTATCAAAGTAAGCAGTGTGGGGAACATTGGGTTGATGTTACTACAAATTTCCAAATGCAGTTGAATAAAGCTGATTTGTTTTGGGGCTTTGGGTTTGGGCTTTTTTTTTTTTTTTACATTTATTTATTTTGTGCTGGATAGTGCTCATAAAACATATTTGTTTCATTTTTATACAACTTGTCTTTTTAATTATAGCAAAAGGTTCTGCTGCCGCTGTACTAGTGATTTTCATCCAAATTATATGGGGAAGGAGGAAATAAAAATAAATGGAGGTCTTGCAGAGGTCTAAAAGGTGGTAGAAAAAGCTAGAAGTTTCTCAATGATATGTTTTCCATTTTTCATCTATCCCCAAAAATATTATACAGCCTTTTCCATTGGTGATCAGAAGCCATGAAGTTATTTTCAAGTTCCAATAAAACTAGTATGTTCTGATAAGTGATCTTTGTTGCTAATCCAAAATTTGCTCTTTCCGTTTGGCTATCAGTCCTGTCTTAACCTGTTCAGGATTTTGGGATGGGAAGTTGTTTCTGTAATGTCTCTACATGGAAGTAGTGTAATTTTGTTACATGGTTTTCAGAGCAATTATGGGAACCAAAAGTAGTTTAAAACTCCATTAATTTAGAAGACGGTGGTGTCCTTCTATAATCTTTTACTAATAAGGGGATAACCCAGTACTAATTTTTCATGAGTAAGCAAACTAAAAATCATTATAGTAATTTGAAATATCTTAATTAAACTTGCTGATTGCCATATCAGTAATTCAACATAGTATATATCTGCAGCTGGAGGGTTAGCTGAACTTCTGTAGAATTATTCATGTAACACAAAGGCCATTCCTCTATTAGTGTAGCTAAAAGCAAAGCTCTAATTTGAAAAACATTTGAGGTATGGTTAGTTGTAGAATTTCTGTGTGTAGATGTGTTAAAAGTGCACCAAGGAGGCCTTGCATCTGAAGAAATGTCTGTTAAGGCAAAGGCAGAATGTGGAATTAATAGTCAAGATACTATGATGACAACAATGCAAAAATATAAAATTTCTTTGCATGAGAAGTAACTTACTAGCACTGAGTGGACAGAAGTGATGGTTAGATTAATCTTGGTTTGGTCTGTTGTGCTTAGTTGCTGCTGTGACTTCTAGAGTAATTTTGTAATTACATCCGTACAGTATTGCTTACTGGAACCCCATCAATGTCAAATATTAGTGTAGCTCCATGCCTCTGTGAATGGAAGCGAAGATCTTGTCCCTGTTTTTTCACATACAGAGTATTTTAAAACAGGGAATGACTCAATGTTTTCAAGTGTCTTCCGATGCAGAGTACATCAATAGAGTGCTATGTCTACTAGGTTTGTGACCTGTGGAACCTTTCGGAAAGTTTGTTTTCTTCTAAGCTGTAAAGAAAGACAGTGGTAAAGTCAGAATCCAAACCACTGCTTTTAACTGACACAGTTAACCTGTGTCCCTGTCCATACTGCTGCAGCTGATGGCAGAGGTTGTAGGTCATTCAGGCTTTTGTAGCTGATAATCGGGAATAATTGTTACCTTAACACTTAACATCAACACTGTTTAGTTTTGTTGTTGGATACAAAAAATGTAAACAATTTGGATGACACTGAAACAGTTTTTAGGCTTCTAATCCTTTATAAATTCCTTCCTCTCCTGATCTTAATGAGAGGTAGAAGCTTAATGCTTATTGAATCCAAGCTTTGGTAAATTTTAATTAAATTTTAGGGGAGAGCATCAGATATAAGGCATGTAATTTCTGATTCTGAGTTGCATTTTTATTATATTTATTTAACCCATGATAAAGAACCTCTTTGTTCTTTCAGGAGTGCATTAGAGCCTTAGGCCGAAATAAACCTCACACACCCTTCAGAGCAAGTAAACTTACTCAGGTGCTAAGAGATTCATTCATTGGAGAAAACTCACGTACCTGTATGGTAAGTTGGTTTGGTTAACTGTTCTAACAATTACAAAGAGAAAAGACACTGCAAATTTAGGCTTTTATGTTTAAAATCGGTTGCTTGCTTCTGGCAGTGTGTTGGACTTAAATTTATTCACTAACTGAAATTGTATTTGGAGGGAGATTTCAACAGAGACATTTCTCAGTGGTTTAGATTCAGTATTAGGAGAAATTTCTTCACCAGAGGGCTTGTCAAGTATTGGAACAGGCTGCTCAGGGAAGTGGTCTTTTCTCCATTCCTAGAGATAGTTAAAAGATGTGTGGATGTGGTACTTAGGGACGTGGTGGTGGGCTCAGCTAGGTCAATGGTCAGACTAAATGATTTTAGAGGCTTTTCCAATTGAAACGATTCTATGATTTTGTGATTCTGTGGTTTTAATTTGTTCCTTCTCACTTTTTAATTGACCTTTCTTATTGTTCTAGTTTTCTAGCTAGGCAGGCAGCTATAAACACATCTAACTTGAGAAAGTTGTTTGTTTTTAGTAGTGTCTTAATTATAAGAGTCTTGTTTGTTTTGCAGAATTTTGGAAAAGATGGTGTAGACTGGAAATGCAGTGATGAGTTATGATCTTTAAATGACAAAAATTAAAAAAAAAAAAGTTGGTAACAAGGTCATCAGATATGCTTCAGGTTGTTGAGGGAGAAGTTATTGGGACGGATGGGATCAATAGCTTTTGTAAATAAATATATAAAAGATATATAAGTATATATAAATATAAGATATAAAGTAGATTATAAATAAAAATTATTGTAAATATTATAAATTATTGTTAGCTATTATAAATATGTAAGTATTTATACACGTGTGTAAGTAGATGTTAAATAGCTGTGAATGTGTGTTTGCACCAGTCTGAAATACAATTCTTCTGACAGATGATGGAAAGAACAGATATAAGTCGTGATGTCCAGTTCTTTTATTTGTGTATCCTTAACACGTCCCCTTATGAGAATGCAAACTCTGTACAGTACACACCAATTACTAGGCTTGTTTATGTTGCTTACTTTTCACAGGCTCCTTTGAATTAATTGGTCTAGCGGCCAGAGAAGTCTGCAGACCACAATGTGAAGACCATGGTCTTAGGGTAGCTTAGTCTTCCCTTTAGCTGTTAGGTATAATTCTAATTTGAAAATGGTGGTAAAATAGCATTTTCATTAACCCTTTTTTCCTCCAGTTTTCTGATGAAACAACAAGATAGTTTTCTTTCCCACTGAGACATATTTGACCGAGCTGAAGATGTTCGTGCTCACTGCACAGGGATTGAGCTAAATGACCTTTAAAGGTCTCTTCCAACTCAAATCATTCTATGATTCTATAACTTCATAAATCCTGTGCAGGATTAGAAAGCTAGATGGTGCAACTCTAGCAGGTGGATCCACACTGCTGAAGGAGGTTTGAAAAATCAGCCTGTAGGAAGTTATTCTCTGCACATCAAATAATTTGCATTTGTGAATATTTCATTAAGTTCTTAATTAAGAAAAAGAATCCCCTCTGAAAGTAGAAATGTGTTTGCATTTTTTTTTTTATTTTCTCATTCACATAACTACAGTCTCTGCACAATTGAGCTTAAGAAACCCCTTTCAGGATAAGATACTGCTTTCAAATTCATTCTTCTGCTGTTTTTCTTAGTACTAGCACCACTTGCAACTTTCTGGTTTTAGTGTTTGTTTACATAATTTTTAAAATTAAGTATTTAATCAGCAGAGTTACATCTTAAGATACTGTCATGGTTTAACCCCAGCCAGCAACTAAGGAATTTCTCAACAAGACAGATTTGATCCAATGTTCAAATGTGCTGTTTGAATAAGACATTTTGCAACTATGTGGTGCTTTTCAATATGGAATTCATGTAAAATGATGCAGTAAAATCTTGTGATTTTTAACTTACTAAGAGATTCCTGAAGTAACAAAATACCTACTGCATGTTTTCCACTTGCTTTCTGACATAAGGATCTGTAAGGAGGATATTTGAGTAAAATTCATTGGGTAGTTTCTACACTTCATTTTTATGTGACTTTTCCTTTTGTTGTTTATGGATATGCTGCAATTTTAGAAGTTACATCTTTAGGGATGGAGTATTCTCTTCTATATATAACATTAAACTATGATTTGGAAACTTTTTGTTTTTCAAATTTCAGAAAAATATTTTGAAAATAACTTCATAACATTGACAGTTATGACTAGGATTTGCTTCCTTCAAAAGAAATCCAGAGACTTAGAGCCAGCATAAATAAGGTTTTTATAATTTTATCAGTCATTGCAGTTTTACTGTTCTTGTACTTACATAGTTTGAGAAACCATTTAAAGTTGTTTTTGAAGAGTTGCATCGTAGGATAATGTATCATCATTTAAAAATTGCAGTGACTACATAGAACAGTCTCATTTTTTGACCAGTGCTGCTCCTCGACATGTTGCATCGTTGATGTGCCACAGTCATAGCTCAAGTTGTCAGACCCCTCAGCCCTCCAGGGTGGGAGTGAAAACTTGCAGACTTCCATATCCCACCAGGGCCATTGTTCCCACTGTGATGGCTTATAAGCAGTGCAGACAGATTCAAAACAGGAAGAATGGTAACTACAAGTCTTAAAAATACTCCTGTCCATAAGTAGTGCAGCTTTTTCCATCCTCATTTGGAATTAGGAATGAGGAAGTGAGTGACATAGATGTCAGAATTCTCCTGTCCTGCCTGGACTGGGCTTGTTGGAGCATGAGGAGAGCTCATACACCAAGAATTGAGCACAAATTCATGTGTCTGGAACAGAGTATCCACACAGACCAGGGCACCTTCGCCAGCAGTTCCCTAGAGCTGCTGTACTTTATGCTCTTTAAAATGTTGGAGCAGTCTCCTAGTGTTACAGCAGTGGTTGTAAATAGGTAGAGCAAAAGCCACGCACATAAAGCAAAGGAGAACATGGAATTCATTCACCACTTCCAATTGTCAGGACAGTTTATCTGTCCCTAGGCAGTATCACATGGAACAATGCCTTGGGAAGACAAATGCTCTCACTCTAAACATCCCTGTTTGTGGCATGCTCTGAACATTGAGCTGGTGGAAGAGATGCATGCGTTTTTCACATTATGTGGTTTGGAATGGTTTTAGGAACTTGCAGGTTTTTGTTAATTAGCACCCAGAGCAAGAGACATGCAGTTGTGTGATCTTAAACTTAAGCTTGTTGTTTTCCTATGTAACTTATGTGTATCAGTATTAGAGGATTAAACTTTGGTATGTATGGTAACAGGCTCATTAGACTTTCTAACCCACTTCCACCACATATTTTTCCTTTCTCCCCAGAAGGAGGTATTCCTCTTGGGATGACTACCTGTACTTTTATACAGGAATGTTAGCAGCAGGATGGAAGGGAAGATTTGGATTATTTAATTGCCATCAGTTTCAGTCTCCTGAATCTGTGATGCCACAAAAATGTTAGCATGCAGGATCATCAGTTTTGTTCTGGGTAGAGTCTTTGTAACTCTAGAGAAGAGCACAGGCAGAAAAATCAGACTACTGAGAGGAACTAGGACAAATAACAATCCCACTGTTTCACAATCACAGTTTTAATTTTTGCTGATTTCGGAAAACATGGTGCTATCTTCAGCATATTTTATTTAACTGGAAAAAGACCTTTAGGTTCCAGATATATCTCATAAAAGGTTTGCCATCAAATATTGTTTACAGATAACTTCTAATTGAGAAAAAAACACATCTCTAATTAGGAAAACAGTTGAGCTTATCTTTACTACTACTACGTACAGTTTCTGATGTGGCCAGGTCAGCAAAGAATCTCCTTGAACAGATAACAGCCTACAAAGATACATTAAAAAATAATGTGGCAATTGTTTGTAGGATATGTTCGACTTAGGGTCTACTGAGTTGCATACTTCCTTTTTTGAGGCATCTGTTTTTTCAGTTACATTTTATATTTACACAGTATGTTACCAAAATGGCTGGGGAAATCGAATTTCTGTGAATTCTTGAAGTTCCTTGTAGGGTTAAAAAAATTAAATTGAAGCTTTGACTGGACATCTGGTTCTCTGAGATATTGTTTTATCAGGACAGCTGTACATAGCAGATTTTTTTGTAGAAGATCAGAAATGAAACTGGAGATTAAAAAATATATACATTTAAATTCACCTACCCTTTCATCTGTACAAAGTGATTTATTAATGTGTGGCTTGTTTTCTCCAGATCGCTACAATTTCTCCAGGGATAGCATCATGTGAAAACACTCTAAATACATTGAGATATGCAAATAGGTATGAAAAATGCTATTTTTTATAGCTATACTGACTGTTGATGACTGGTATTTGAAATAGTGTTGTTCCATGATATATGATTATTTTAGCTACTTGAATAATTCAATTGTAGTTGCATTTCTTAATAAGATGAAAACCAAGTTACTGATCCAGGCTCACATTTAATTTAAATTTTCACTTTGTACAACCATTACAAAAGAATCCATTGAAACTGCATCTATGCTGTTATCCAGAGATGGATAATGTGGATTGCAGGGTATGTGGGAGATGCTACTGTTAGTTTTGCTCCTGCTTTGGATGGACCATCTCTTGTGCTAGGGGTAGTTGGTGTTCATGACGATTCCCTGGGATGCTGGCTAAAATATCTTTCTGTGATGTGATTTTTTTTTTCCATCCCTTTGGTGAAATTGCGGGAAGTTGCCAGTCTGTATTATATACACATATGAAATTTCAGGCTTCCCAAATTCAGGCGAATACCTGAGAACCCTAAGAGACAGAAAATCCAAGAGGCTTTATGATCACTGTAGAGAATTGAGAACCTCCAGAGGCAGATGCATCACTTCTGAGACCTGTACTACTCTAAGAGTGTTCACCTCTCTCCAGTGAGTGTGAAAGGAGCCCTCACCTGCTGCAGTTCTCCTGTGTTTAAATTCTGTGGAGATGGAGTGATCAGGTCCTGTGTGTCCCTGCAGCCAGACCTGTGGCCCAGAAACACCCCACGCTTTGCTGCAAAGGACAAAGGTGGCAGACAGCCTCTGGGCCATCAGAAGCCCTGGCTTTGCCAGAAGAGGCCACCATCTGGGGGCCTGCTTGCCCCAGTGAGAGATCAGGCAGAACCACAGTGGTTTCTGCTTGGCTGAGCACAAAGGCCTGCTGGGAAGGCTTACTGCCCGCTCCTCTCAATCTCCAGATGTCCCTGTGTCTGGGTCAATGGAGCTAGTAGTAAACCTGCCTGGCTTGGACCAGTCTGTGTGATTTCCTCCCTGAGGAGAATGAGGCATGTACTGCTCTGCTTAGAGTAACATGATGGAGGATCATGGACATTCAAGACTCACTGGAGCTTCTACCCCTTATAGAACTTATGTTGCTGAAGTAACTCCATAACAAGTCACTACAAAATGAATTAAGCACCTCTTTCTAGCATACTAAATAGTTGTGCTGAACCTATTTCCTCCTGTTGGTGTTAAAATTTTATGTTGTTATGGAGTATATACCTGTCACTGTAATGTTGCTTCATGTATTTTGTATAGTTTTTTATTTTTGCTAACAATACATAATTTTCATAGTACAGTTAGTTTTTAGGTGCTGGATACTAGTGTGTGGGCAGTGACAACAGGAGGCAAAATAGAATTCAAACTTTTGTAGCTGTAGTGATTTGGTATTTTAAAAGGAACCATTTAGTGGAATTGAATGTAAACCAAATTATATTAATTATGCAAACTGAAATCTGGAATTACCCTTTTCAAAACAGTGCTGTTATAGTCCCCTGAAAATTAGCAGCACTGGTTTCGTGCAGTTTTGTTAGTGATCTGAACTGTTTGCAGAGAGTTTAAATATGTCAACACACTTGTGTTATAAAAATAGTTTTGTAGTTAAACTATTAAAGAAGTATGCTAATCAAAGAGTTGTCATTTTAACTGTGTTTATGAGAACATTTTCTTTTTAATTTGCCACTGTATTTTGCTGCTGCAGAGTAAAGGAATTTGGAATTAGTCCTTCGGACATTCCCTTCTCACAGGGTAGTGGCAGTCGCTCTGATCTCTCTCCTTCCTATGAGTATGACGACTTTTCTCCTTCAAACACCAGGTCTACTTCATTCTATACATGGAACTTTATTTTTAAGTTTTCTTTTTGGCTATGTAATTTTACAGACCAACCTTTCATTAGTCCCCTTGCCTTGAGTCACACATACTTCGTTTTTATTTTGGTTCGGCAGGTGATGGTTCTGCATGATGTGCAATCATCTTCCCAGTATTTTGTTTACCCTCCTTAAACATCCACATTCTGTATCCAGGCTTGCTAGTTTCCTTCATACATTAAAAAAAAAAAAAAAATGGTGATGTCACCTTTGTACATTTAGTGGACCAAATCTGACAATTCTGTGTTTAGGGTAATTTGAGTATCTCTGAAAGAGAAAAAACTTTTCAGCACTCTGAGGATAAATGAAAAATATTTTCCATTGTAGTAAATAAATACTGCTTGAAAACATTTTTCCTATTAAAGAAATTAAGACTATGTTCTAAAACTTGCTGTGCTTTTAGAATTTCATGCGTCTTCCATAAACTGGCTTTTAAATGCGCTTTTTTTTGACAGAATCATTGTCACTCTTTAACTACTTACATGCTGCGAGAGCCTACCATATTATCAAAATATTTTCACCTTTGTAATTAGTGAAAGGATCTATTTATTTTCAAAAGTAATTTATTGCAAGTTACTATTTTCTTCAGCATTTCTTGGTTGGTTTGCTTATAACAGGTAGAGCAGAGCTGACTGACTAACTTTTTTTAAGTGCAGCTGTGTATGCAGAAAGATTGTCAGGTCTAGGGTGCTAAATGACCTTTTCTTTGAAATACCACTCATTGTTAAGGAGTTAATGTTGAAGGGTTTGAAATCTTTGCCCTCCTAACTGTTAACAAGTAGTAAGATCTCAATCAGAAAAGATTTCTTGCTAGCAGATTTACTTTAATCCACATGCCAGTAGTAAAAATGCAAGGGTCCATGCCTTTTAGGAACTAGACTAACATCTTTTTGACACTGAAAGTACATTAAATCTGTGAAGCTGACATCATCATCTTCCTTATTAAATGAATTAATTCCACACAAACCTGTAGAGCTTTATTTCTGATTGTAACTCTTTTGCACAGGAGGTTACTAATTTTCAAATAAAACGTTTTCTGCCCATAGGGTGAAGGAGCTGACGGTTGATCCTAGTGCCGCAGGAGATATCCGTTCCATTATACACCACGCTCCCAATCAGATGGATGACTTGGAGACACAGTGGGGTGTGGGAAGCTCTCCTCAGAGAGATGATCTCAAACTGCTTTGTGAGCAAAATGTGAGTGGTTTGATGCCTGAAAGCAGGCTACCTGAAACAGAGGCCAAGACAAAGTAGGGGTATGAAAAGTGGACAAATTTATTCAAGGCCTACCAGGTATATTTGGTCAAGCAAAGTCCTTCTTGTGGGACTGCACCAAAAATGGACACTGGGTCACGAGCTCTTCACCTTTTGTAAGTTCTGTCCTATTAGCTTATTGGCCCCTAATTCTCCAATCACTCCCTTAGGTGATGATGTTTACCCCTCTGGGTGTGATCCCCCCCCATACCACAGCTGTTTACATATTTTCAGACCCTAGGGCAACAGGTGTGTCCTTGGATTTCTATTCAGAGGGATTTGTTTGACTAAAGGAGCTGGGTACAGAGGTTTTTAGCACTTTATAAGCACAGAGCTACACCAAGGTACAGATACATGAAGAGTAAAAAACTAGAAATTATTAAGGCATCAGTTTACAGAATTACATGGAAAGTGATGATGACATACAGTGGCAGTGTATTTGTAGCCTCTTGGTAAGATCTTAAATATATACAGCATGCCTCTTCACCTTTTCTCTTTATGGTATTATGTTCATTTCCATACAAAAGAAAAACCAAACCCAGAAATGTTTTTTGGAGGGTTTCTTTATCTTCCTTGCTGATTAGGGCTTTTAATGTGTAGGCAAGCTGTGGTGATTATCCATAGTATGCATTTTTTCCAAGATGTAATTGCATTTTTTTAGGCAGTTGGAAGTGTCCTAAAACTCATCTGCTTTATTTAACACCCTTTGTGGTTTTGAGCATTATTTTCCCTGCATGCAAACCCCTTTTCAGTTGATGTCTTGGTTTGAAGACAG
>VZTX01012981.1:0-35431 GCA_013400915.1 Pardalotus punctatus | reverse complement strand
GCGGATGCTGCGGGAACCGGGGGGATGCTGAGGGAAACCGGGGATGCTGCGGGAACCGGGGATGCGGCTGCGGTTCCATCAGCCCCGGGCTCTCGCCCTCGGCCAAGCAGAAAAAGGGCTCGGACGGCACCAAAACACAGTCAGGATTCTCCAGATTCTCCGGGCAATTTGCACGCAACGGGGAGCAAGAGGCAAGGAAGAAACTGTAAATAAACAAGGCTGGCTTTTCTGGGTGCTCCGAGGATGCCGGGGCTGCATCCCGGCAGCTCCCGGTGGGACACAGAAATGTGCCCACAGGCTGTTTTGGCGACAGCTGGGCGAGGGCTCTCCTTGGGCTCTGCTCTGCCGTGCCAGCCGGGGCACAGCTGGTGCCTGTCCTTGTCCCTGTGCCCACTTGGCTTTTCCAGGCCATCCCACGCCCCTCTGACCATCCTTGTCCATTCCTCCCTCCTGCAGGGTCACACCGGAGCCGAGTCAGAACCTAAAGGCACTCAGGTCTATTTTGGAAATGCTGAAGCATTCGGGGGGTTTGATAATTTTTTCCTTCACATCATCTTGGCCAAGGCCATTTGCCACATTCAGTCTCAGCAGTGCTGATCCTCCCCAGAGCCAGTGGGGAGCTCATTTGCCAGGTGTTTAGAAAAACACCCAGTCGCCCACACCTTCAGCCACCAGCTGCTTTCCCGAGTACACCTCATCTCTGTCCCTGGTTCCTCATAGTTTATTCTGAGAAAAGCTGCCCAGCTGCATCCCCAGGGGATTTGAGCAGGACAGTACTCTGGAGCTGGGCATCCCACAGAAGAAAACCTGTGGCTCTGATTCTCCCAGCGAAGACAAAGGGGAGCAGCAGGCAGGTGCTCCATGGAGACAGCCTCTCCAGAGCGGCTCCTGCATGCAGGGAATTTAATGGAGCTGTTTGTTTCCCAGGAATTGCTGGTGTCAGGTGCCATTTGAGGGGCTGGTGTCAGCCAGCCTTTAGTGTCAGCCCTGCATTAGTTTCCATTAACTATTTAGGGAAAATGAGAGATCCCATCAGAAGGGAGAGATGGAATCCCAGGTGAAGACCCAAGACACCACATTCCCACACTGGCAAAGGGCAGTGCCAAGCATCCAGGAGCATCCCTGGCAGCACCACCAAAGCAAAAACCAAGATATTCAACAGCATCTCAAGAAAGGAACAACCTCCCTGCATCCCCTTCTCCTCCCTCATTCATCACCTCCCATCTGGAGAGGGGTTTTATTTTAGCCATCAATTTATTTCCAATCTGGGGCTGGAGCACAAACCCACCGAAGATGCCGGGGCTGGGAATAGATGGAGGAGGCACAGCGGTTAATAAAAAACTCCTGTCAAAGTCCATTGGACAAGAGATCTCCTGGAGAGAGCCTGCAGGACACCGAGATGTGCAAGTGGCCGCAGCAAACATCCCTCCCCCTCCTCCTCCTCCTCCCCACGGCCACCGCCGGGCCCTTTCAGCAACGGAGATTTATTTATTTGCCTTCCGGATCGCCCCGGCTCACCTTGGGAAGGCAACAAAAGCTCGCAGCAACAATTTATAGGGAGATAAGGCGGAGGGGCTGGCAGGGAGGGCCCGGCGTGGGGAGCTGTATTTCTCGGGGAGCCGTACCCTTGCCGGTAAGGTCATGTTGCAGCCGTAGATGTTCTCTGGAACAACAATTACTCTAGATAAGAAAAATCTAACTGGATAAAGGGACAGCTAATCAGGAGACTACAAGCCCCCGAATTGCTCAAGGAATCCTTATTGATCCGAACAAGATATCAAATGTAAAATAAAGGATTTTGCTAACTCCACAGGCTGCTTCAGCCCCTGCAACCTGGCACTGGATCAGCAAGCGGAGGAGCCGGCAGCCTGCGGCTCCTCTCCCAGCAGATATCGCCTGGCTGCCCCTTTGAAGGCAGAAGCTGCTTTTTCCCCCCATTCCAATCTCTCCATAAGCTCCCAAACAGGGCAAAAGCAGCAGCCCCTGCAAAGGGTCCCCCCTTCCTGCACCAGCCTCGGA
Organism: Pardalotus punctatus; assembly: GCA_013400915.1. NCBI lineage: Eukaryota > Metazoa > Chordata > Aves > Passeriformes > Pardalotidae > Pardalotus > Pardalotus punctatus. The sequence continues at coordinate 33,412 of VZTX01012981.1, read as the reverse complement.
GAAGGGGCCTAGCCATGGCTGCTCCCTCCCATGCAGGGACACCCCCAGGCTCAGGGTCTGTCTGCCCAGCTCTGGCTGCACCATCTGGGGACCAGAGGGGTGCCAGTGGCTCCTGTTGGAGGGTCGGTCCCCACCTTCACAGCAGCAGGGATGTGCTCACAGCCCGGACCCCGCTCTCAGCACATCCCCAGGGAGGGAGCACAGCCCTGGGGAGCTTTTCCCAGCACCCAGACCGGGGACGGAGCCAGCCCGCCGTGCCCAGGGCTCCAGAGGCAGCTGGCAGTGGGGAGCAGAGATGGATGATTCCCTCCCAGCCCTGCGGAGCCGGCAGCCCTGAGCCATGGCTGTGAACCACGCGCTGGGCGCTGCTCCTGCAGCCGTTCAGCAGGGGAGTTGGTTTATGCTAAACAAACACTGCTTGATTAATAAAAGCGTATTTATGGAGGCTTAGCAGCTCTGCTAGCAGAGATGGGGCTGGAGATGGTGCCAGCAAGGCGAGTGCTCCTCATTTCAGAGCTGCCCAGTGGCAGCAGAACGGTGCTGGTGCCAGTCCCAGTGCCAGGAAGGAGCCTGCACCCCCTCTGGAGCAGCACAAGGAGCCACCAATGCCAGTGCAGGAAATCCAGCATTTTCTTCTTTCCACACTCTGTTTGCACCCAGCAGTTGGCGGGCACCCAAAAAGGAGGTGGCATGGGGCAGCCATGCCCCAAAAAGGAGGTGGCATGGGGCAGCAGTGTCCCAAAAAGGAGGTGGCATGGGGCAGCCATGTCCCAAAAAGGAGGTGGTAAGGGGNCCAAAAAGGAGGTGGCATGGGGCAGCCATGCCCCAAAAAGGAGGTGGTAAGGGGCAGCTGTGTCCCAAAAAGGAGGTGGCATGGGGCAGCAGTGTCCCAAAAAGGAGGTGGCATGGGGCAGCAGTGTCCCAAAAAGGAGGTGGCATGGGGCAGCAGTGTCCCAAGGGGCAGCCAGCAGCCTTGGATGGGAATGGAGCTCGCACCCTGGAGCTGGTCCTGCAGGGAGCAGCCCTTGTTTCTGACATTCCTGCTGCAAGACGGGGCTCAATGGCGGCTGCGAGGGCTCCTTCCTCCACCATCAAACCCAGCTTCCCTTCCCGCCAGGCTCTGCTTCCTCCTGGTTGGGGCTGAGCGGCGGCAGGAGGAGATGCAGGGAGCCCCCCGGGGAGCATCTCTCTCCCACTTGTGTTTTGATGTTGCTATGGTGATTGCCGAGCGATAAATCTTGATTATTATTGCCCAGCGCTTTCAGCTGCAAGCAAAGGCAACCTTTCCCGAGCCACTGGGGTGCCTTTGTTCCTGCTCTCCACCCGCTCCTGGCTTTTCTGCTCCAAGCCCTCCCTCGCCTGGTCACTCACGCTGGGCAGGTCCCGCTCCAGAGAGCTGGTCCCCACTGCCCCCATCCATCCTCAGCTGGGGGCACCACGCCGGGCATTGCCAGCCCTATCCCGCCCGTGCCTCTTGCAGCCAGGAGGGTTAAATTCCCTGGCAGCTCTAGAGCAGCAAATCCTCCTGCACCCCAGATTCACATGGGCACCCCCTGACCATTTTTGTGGGGTCTGCCCAGCTCTAATCAATACCCTCAGAGCCCCAGGAGAAGCTGGGGGGTTCTAAGGGGCAGTAATCAGCTCTCCCACAGCACCTGAGCACAGGTGGTGCCCCCCGGGCCTCCACACCTCCAGCCAGCTCTGCAAACGCAGGCTTTGGCCCCCAGAGCACGGCCCCCCCGTGGCGCGGGCCCCGCTGTCCCTCCCGGACAGATGCCATTTGCAATGTATATTCTGGGCTCTGCTTTCATCTCAGTCCCTTTCGTATTTTGCCAGAATATTTCTCTGTGTAATTTCACCCAGGGGGAAACAGGCGTCTGAAATTTTGCTTTTAAAATTCCCTTTCCTCTGCCTGCCCGGCTCTCTCCCATGCTGGCTCCCTGCTCCGTGCCGGCACAGCCGCGACTGGCGGTAAATCTATAAGCCAGCTCCCTTCCCCTTTGAAGTGTACCCGGCACTGCTTGGATTCCCTGACTTCTTGCTCCTTTTATCTTCCCCCCTATTTCACTTGTGGATATTCAGATCCGCAGATTACATTTGTCTTCCAAAATTGCTTTCTCAGCCGGTAGCGCCTTTCCCCAGCTCTTTCTTACAGGGTTTGTTCAGCCACTCCTGCAAACCTTCCCGTTCCTACTGGCTCCATGCTATGCTCACACTGAACCCCTGGCTGAGCCCGGATGTACCCCAGGGACCAGAGCCCCACACCAAGCTGGGTGAGAGCAGGGGAGAGCCCAGGGATAGCCCAGGATCCCTCACCATCCTTCGGATTTCAGCAGCGCCTGTCAGGCATTTCGGAGGGGCAAGGTTTTAATGGAAAGACTGAGCCAAAGGTACCCTGGTAGATCAGCCTTGGCCTCCAACATCAAGGGAAGAGAATCAGGGATCCGTGTCCTTTCCAGGGAAGTGGATATTTCTGCTACCCTTGTCCCCCTCCTCAGTGCCCCAGCTCCCTTTCATCTACAAAATCAGTAACTGAATTAACTCAGTGCTGGGCAGGCTCCAAATGCCATCCTGGGTGCCAACAGAGTTCAGGATGAGCACTGGACAGAGGAGCAGAAGGAAGAGGCCAGGAGAGAAGGGGATGCTGAAGGATCAGCCCTGTGGGTCGGAACACCCAGAAAAGCCGCAGCGACAGCCAGCCCAGCGCTCCCATCCATTTATCAAAGCCCCGGCAGTTCCTCTTTCAGGGTGAGCAAAACAATAAAACACACTGAGCATAGAGAGCAGCTCCAGAACACTGCATTAAACACGGGGAAAAAAATAAAGTGGGGACCTGTTGGCTCATGCCATCTCTCCTTCTATATCAACTGCCTCGCTCCCAGACTAATGGTGTTATGTAGACTGTTATATTGGCTCTTTGCTTTACAGCACTGTGCCTCCACCCCACCGCTGCAGATTTATTCTCCTCTGCTCAGCAATAAGTTGCCACATTGTCCTCGAATGTCACTTTGTGCACCACAGCGCCGAGCCTGGTGCCAGACCTGCCAGGGCTCACTGTGCCCAGACACCACCCATGGGACAGGCACAAACAGCCCCAGCCACCACTGGCTCCCCAAGCCACCTTGGGCCAGTCGGTCCCCGCCTCATCCCTTGATCTCCGGGTGTGTAAAATCCTCCTTTTTGCAAAGTAATCACCTGCAAAAGTCAGGCAGGAGGCCCCAGTCTGCACCCCAGGCTCTGGCGGTGCAGGGAAGAGAGAGAGGGGGGAACCAGCACATGAGAACACCCCAAAACCCAGCCCCTGAAAGCACAGGCTTGTGGTCTTGAGGCAGGAATTGATGTCCAGCACCGGCTCGTGCCCTCCTCTGTCCCCAGCATGGAGCAGAGCGACGCTCGCTCGGGAGCAGGAGTTTGTCATCTGCAGGATTATTGGCAGCTGTGCCAGGACACGGCTACAGAGGGATAAATCAATTCCTTCCTTCACATCTGACTTGTCTGAGCACCTCATTTAGACATTTATCATAGGGCACGGCCTGATCTCCCTCACAAATGGGACGCCGGGGGAGCTGACACACCAGGATCACACCGGCAAAGTTTTGTCACCCTGATGTTTCCCCACGTGCTCCTGTCGCTCCTGTGACTGCAGTCTGTTCAGCAGGTGTAACCACCCCTTTAAACACTGCTACTGTAATTAAAGTTTCATATACACCTTCCTAAAGGACGGGAAGGGGGAGAAGCGTCTTTGAAGGCAGCTCACAAAGGGATGTCACAGAGGGGGAAGGAGAAGTGTTGACACCACAGCAATCACCGTGTGCTGCAGGAGTTCCCTGCGGCGCCGGCAGCTTCACCTGCCACCACCCCTGCACCAGCGTCCCTTGCCGAGCCCTGCCTGAGCCCTTCCCTCCCCCAAGCTCCGCACGGCTCCAAAGAGGGGTTTTCTGAGCATCCTCCCCAAAAGCCGTGCTTTCGGCCAGCACCTCGCTGCGGCTGGAGTAGCAGAAGCACGGAGATGAAACGGCAGATCCGCAGCACGGCTGGCTGGGGCCTCGGGCAGTCTTTGGCTGCTTCCCTGGGTTAGGGGGGCTCTCGACACCCTGAGCCGGGGCCAGAAGCTGCTCTCCGTGCGGAGCGCTCCGGCGCCCTGCGCTGCTGCACGCTGGGGGATGCCAGGGGAAAGTAGAGGGGAAAGCAGGGGCGGCTGAGCCTCCCTTGGTGCAGGAAAGGGCTCCAAAGCTTAGGGGAGCAGATTTGGAGTCCCCTCCATCGGGGTAGGGAGTCAGGGGTGGGCAGGACGCACCCAGAGCCGGACGGTTTGGAAGATGCCTCCTGTGCGTGCCCCCCTCGCCGAACGGGAGCTGCAGTTCCCCCGGGGGTTGCTCCGGCCCCGGGTCAGACAGACAAACACCCCCGCGTGTGCCCAAGGGGACAGAAGGAAAGCGATTTGAGGGGCAGGAGGAGGGATTTACAGCTTGGCTCTCTCAGCGCTCGGCACGGCTTCCCCCCGGCAGCTCCTCGGCTCCGGGAGGGCAGGGTTGGGGGGTAATCCCGAATAGCTCACACTAATTCTCCGCAGGCAGAAGGGCTGCGGCAGCTCGATGGGCTCGGAGATAAGGAGATTATCTTGTCCTGCAAAGAGGACCACCGACCCCTGAGTGGCCGAGCCTGAGATTAAGGCTGAATGAACCCCCAGGAAGGGGTCTCTTGGCAGAGCTTCCCCAGCCCCTTCTCACACGCGAGGATTTGTGAGGGGGATGCAGCTTCTCCCACTGGATGTTTTTAGGGAGATGCACTGTGTCCACCAGCCCCAGAGAGGGCAGACAGGGCAGGCACTCACTGAGAGCATCCACGTGCCCCGGGAGCGACTGAATGACAAAAATCCAGACAGACGGACACAAAAAGACAGAAGTAAAAGATCTCTAAGACCTGTCCTTGAACCAAGAAATCCAGAGGCTGCGGATTATGTGTGATCACGCCCCTCTGCTCCAGGCGAACTCCCACTACTTTGGGAGTGCATCACTACCAGCCCAGGGAGGCAGTGAGATGGGAGAGACCGTGGGAGTGCGGCACAAATCCCCGCTCCCCCACCGCGGATGTGGGGGCTGAGCAGCCCCCGGGACCCACCTGCAGTGCAAGTGTAACAAACACACCTGGAACAGCCATGCCAACCATCCGAGGGCTGTGGAAGCAGCCCCGGGAGAAGGGACACAGCGGGCCGGGTGTGCTGTTCCACTTGTGCAGTGATCAAAGCTGGGTGAGCTCGCACAGTTCAGGTGTTTGCTTGGCACTGAATTGTGAGTGGATTCAGCCACTCAGACGGCAAAGCAACAATAAAATTGTCCTCAAAGGATGACTTTCAACCTCCTCGGATTTTTCTCTTTTCCCTTTTCCTTTTGCTTTTTATCATTCACAAAAGATTGGAGATAAAAGCCTGAGAGAAGCTGACTGTGAGTGCTGGAGTGAGGGGCAGAGCTCTACCCTGCACCCCCAGTTCAGGGACAGGTGCCCCCCACCCCACTGCCCCCCAAGACTCACAGATACTCAGCTCGATTCCAACCCACGGCTTTCCACTGCCTTTCCAATCCATCCATCGCTGCCAAGAGCTCCCCCACCCATTCCCAGAGCCCCCGACACACCAAGGGACTTTATTTCATTCCACTTTCACCTCTGCCCACCCGGGGCTGAGCTGGAGGAGGAAAACACCAGGTGGGAAAAACCCAGGAAGTTTCTCAGCACCGCTGAGCACGTTGGTTACAGAGACAGATATTTATTTCCCTGAGCGTGTGACAACCCGAGCCAGCCTTATCTGCCCCAAACACTTTGTTGATCAGACAGAGAAGCACAGCCCGGGCAGCAGAGCCATCTTGGCACAGCACAGGGAAACGCCGGCGGGTCCGAGGTGCTGTTCAGAGACAAGAAATCACCTTGGAGTTCAAAGGCTGGGGAAGGAGATAGTCACCGTGGAAACCAGCCAGGCAGGCATCACCAGCTGCCCGGCCCCGGGGGATGCTGGACACCGACACCGAGGGTCCCGCCCCAAGTGCAGGCAGGGAGAGGGAGGAACCTCCCCGGGAACAGCAGCTCCAGCAGCAAACTCGGGATTCTGAGCCTGGTTTGGTCTTTCAGAAGCCACTTCTTGTTCACGGCTGTGAGGAGAGAAGGGATTCACAAAGGCGGTGGGTGCATCCCTTAAACACGTGGTTGCGGATCCATCACCCACGTCCAGGAGCAAAGTGTCCTCCTCGTGTGTTTTGGCTCAGTTCTGTGGGCAGTGTCCATAAGAGGGGTTTGCAACCCTCGTTCACCTGAGGCTGTGGATCACAGCAAAGCCCGCAGGCCAAGCAGACTCTGAGCTGTGTTGGAGTGAGCTGGACAGGGTGAAAAACCAGCCTATGGCTGCTCACACTCAGAACCACATCCCTTGGCTGCCCAGGGACATGGTGTGGGGGCACCTCGGAGCCCTAACATGAAATTTATCTTCCTTTCCCACAGTAACAAAGCACAACACGGATAAAAGTATTTAGCAGCCCAGCAAAACGTGCCTGTGGAGTGTTTGCAAAGCAAAGCCTCGCTGGCAGCGCCACGAGGGCAGAGAGGTGCCCGTGTATCCGGCGATCCAGCGGATCCCCAGCACCCTCCCCTGCCCCGGGAACGCCGCAGCAGCATCGCTGCCGCAGGGGAGACCGAGATTAAAGTTGTCCCTTAAAAGTTTGCTGGCTTTCCCCTGGTGGGCTGATAGGAATCATCTGCTGGCACAGAGCCTCGGTGCCGCTGCTGCCTTTGCTGCGTGTGTACATACACACACAGACACAAACGTGTTTATAAAATCCCCGACTTGGAATTGATGATGCCTGGTACGAAGCAGTTTGTCACCTGTGCTTTTATGATTACAGCAACTAAGGGGAGAGAGATGTCCTTTCAGATAAGCATTGAAAGGGGGAAAAAAAGGAGCTTTCAAAGGGTCTTTGTTCTCTTGAAGTGCTCCGGCTCCCAAAGCCGCAGATTTCTCAGAGGAGGGGGAGGAGGGAGGATTTAAAAACAAAATGCGTCCTCATTTTCAAACTGTTTCACATTAGCACTCATCAATTATAGAATTTGCCTTGACTAATGTTTCAGGCCATTATATTACCCTCTATGTTTATAATTGGATCCTAAATTAGGATTAATTCTCAAGGAAAACGTTCTGAGCTAAACAGGTGATTTCTCTCTCTGGAGCTCCAACAACGTCCTCATTACCCAACGTTTGCTTTTTATATCGATACAGAGAGACCGAAAAACCTGAAGGGCTTTTCATGGGTCACCCCAGGTTGCATTTTAAGGGCCAGGAGCTGGTGAGGAGCCCTGCAGCTGGTGAGGATGGGGAAGCCAGGCCCTGCAGGGTGTTGGAGGCTCTTACACCTCCCACAGCACTCCAGGGGCACAGGATGGCGCAGGAATGGAACTGGGAATGCTGCTCCACGCCCCTCTGCTCCCAGCCACCTCCTCACCAGGTGCCCTGGACACAGCAAGGCCCTTCCCTGACCAGACACTGAGGCCTTGTTATTATTTATTAACCAGTCACTGTGTGCTTAATAGAAATTTCATTAGGAGCGTTCAGTATAGATAGTCACCGGCCCAGAACCTACAAGTAATTATGTTTAATTATTATGCCGGTATGTTTGGAATAACGATAGCTCCCGAGCACCAGGATTAAGGAGCAAAGTCAATTGGAACAGGAGCTATTTATTTTTTTGTCTTAGCAGTTCCCCTCTGCTCTTAATTGGTTTTCACATTTCTCAGCCATTGGTAAAAGTGCCGGAGAGAGACACAACGGCACATCCAGCCCTTCCCGTGCCACAGGCTGAGCCAAGCAGGGAGCAGGATGCTCACCCGTGGGGCAGGGGTGGGTGGGAGCCCAGAGGAAGCCAGGCTGGGGCAGGACACCCAGCACATCACAATTTGCCTCTCTGCAAACCCAGACACAACCTTTTCACGCACCTTTCCTGGAAACACCAGGCATTTTACCACAAAAAGCAGTTTTCTGGATGGTTCTCGCTTCAGAGCACAGTTTGAGGTCCCAGCTAGGAAGGGGATCTCTGCCTTTCGGCTTGCAGACGGCAAAGCTGCCCCGGCAAAGGAGACACCAAGCAAGAGCCCGTAGGCAGCGCCAGCCCAGCGCAGCCCCTCAACCCTGCCAAGGGCGCCCGCCTCTCCCCGGCCTCCCCAGCTGGGAGCCGGGAGGAATTAGAGCATTTGGGAAGGAAAACAGAGCTACAGAGAGACACTGTTGAATGTAAATACCAGTTAAATATGCATTACCATATGCCCGCGCCTTCGCGGTCTGTTCGGAGGCAGCGCCAGCCAGGGAGGAGATGCAGGAGCAAAGAGCTGGAGGCTCAGCAGAGCGAGCTCCTTCCCTGCCAGCCTGGCACCTCAGCCTGGCACCTCAGCCTGGCACCGCAGCCCACGCCAGAGCCCACGGGGATGAGCAGCTGGGACCGACCTGCTCGTGCCCTCCATCACTCAGGCTGAGCTCTCCATCACCCAGGCTGAGCTCTCCATCACCCAGGCCCGGGACCTGCGGCATTCCCAGCGAGGGAACCCAGTCCAGGGAAGGGATGAAGAGGTTTCCCCACCGGCACCGTGCAGGTGATTGCGACAGCAATCCCTGTGCCACGGATGCCCCCCCTAAAACAAGGGATGCGATCCCCGCAGCCATTCGAGCAGAGCCCAGATGGCACCCGTGGCTGCCTAATGACACGTGCAGGTGACATTAGCCAGAAAGGGCTGATCCCGCCGGGGCTGCGGAGCACGTCAGACAGCCGGGCTGCCGGGGGGGCAGAGATTACGCAAATGGGATAACGCAAATCCAGCTTCCCTCCACCCAGGGTCCCTCTGCCTCATCCCCGCGCCCCGGCCCCACCGCTCGTAGCGCTCGGCATCTGCCTCCATCCCGGGCACGGCTCCGCTCAACCCCTGCGGGGACAGCAGGAGGCGGCTCCGGAGGGAGAGCCGGGCTCTTTTTGCTGTGGAAGGGGAGCAGGAACGGTTTGGGGAAGGATTCATCCTCTCCCTGCCGCAGCAGCCAGCCCTGCATCGCACACCCAGGGCACCAAGGTGGAGGCTGGGAATGCAGCAACACTTTCTGCCACAAAGGCTCCCTGCCAGTTTATTATTTCATATTAAATCTGAAGTGTTAAGAAGACACCAAGTACCACAAGATCCACAACAAAATCACCTGGATCCACTAAAACATTACAGCACAGGTAGGGATCCCTCCCCTCCTTCCCCACGGGCAGTGCTGCTCTTGGGATCCATCCCTCCAGCTCCATCCCACCCCTCCAGCAAAACTCAGCTGCTCTTAGACACAGGCTGCGGGTTTCCAACAGAGCACAGTGTTTCTCCAAAAGCCTAGGAGTGGTTATGTTGGTGTCAGTGCTATAACAACGCCCCTCGAGGTTCCCCACCAAATCCCCACGTGCAGGACCCTCAATCCTGTCCCCAGGTGCTGGGCCAAGGGACGGAGCTGCTGCCTGCCACGGCAGCTCGTGTCTGTAGAGTGAAAACACTTCACAGGGTTACACAAATAAACCTTTCCTGCCTCAATCTCTCTTTTGCAAGGTGATGGTGAGCAGGGAGGAAAAAAAAACCACACAAAAGATAGACTGCAGCAGCAGCTCTACACCTCTCCCCAGGGAGGGCCGTCCTTAGAGAAGCTGTTCCAGGGAAGCGAATTGACACAGGCAATTACCGGGATGTCCAAAGGAGCTGGGCCAGCGAGTCCCTGCAGCTCAGCAGCCAGGAAACAGCACAGAACCAGAACAGAAACACCAACACAGCTTCACAGGGACCGTGTTCTGCCGTCCAGGAGCTCGCAGCCCTGCTCTCGCCAGGACTGACGAGGTTCCTGGGATCAATGGATGCCTTGAGACAGACACGGATGTCCTGGCTGGCACTCGGTTCTTCTGGAACCGTGAGAGATGTGCTTAAGGGCCCTGATGGGATCGATGTGCTGGGAACCCCGTGGGGCTGGGACATCCCGTGGGTCAGGTGGGGACAGACCACGTGCCCTGGAGTGTTCCTGCCTCCAAAAGCAGCACCAGGCATGGGGAAGCTGCACTTGCACCTGTCAGGGATGCAGGCACTGCTCTTGCATCCTTTCACAGGCGCACAGTGCCCTTCTTGGGGGGTTCACACATTGCAAAGTCCCCATGGCTGCAGCCACAGGGTACCTGACACACCTGCCTGGGAAGGGCCGGGCCAAATGACATTTCTTGGTGAAAAACAAGGTTTTTCTGGCTGGAGAGCGCCGCAGTGTTTGACCTCGCTTTGTTCTGCTTCCCTTTGCAACTCTCGGCAGTTTTTGGCCACTCTCCAGCTTCTCCAGCCATTTTTCATCTCTCTGTTCAGCGGCAGGCTGGGCCAGCCCGGCAGCGCCGCAGCCATAAACCTTTGGGATGAGCTGGGAGCAGGGGGAGCACCAGGCCCTGGACACTGCTCGGGGGTCCCAGGGCAGCCCCCCAGGGCAGGCAGGGGGGGCCCTGTCCCACCCCAGAGCCCGCTCCTCAAGCTTTTGGCAGGGACACAGCCAACTCTAATTGCAATTTCCATTCTGGTGGCTGCGCTCTGCAGGCAAAATCGGTTCTGTCTCTGTAATGAGTCACTCCTGAATATCAATCCACGCAGGGTAAAATGGAGACAATAGCTGCTTACATGCATAGTGAGTTAATTATGAGCATCTGCTATTAATCTTGCTATCAGACTGCTAATTGCTCCTTCTCCTCCGCAAAGGCATACTGGAGGTGAACCGGCTCTGCCGCCCTTCCCTGCGCCCCGGCTCGCTCCCACAGGGGCTCTGGGCTCCTGGAGCTGCAGCCAGGCCATCATCCCCAGGGACAGGGCTGCTCCCAACACCTGCAGGCACCAAAGACGCTCTTCCCAAAAATGGGGAGGGTGAGCCAGACAACAACCTGGGTTCTGGCTGAAGGGACCCCCCAACAGACCGGACACCGTTGGCCACTGGGGCAGAGGGGCACAGCACGGGACAGAGCCACTCCGAAGGGTGCCAAGTTGAGGGAAGGACACTGGGAAGGTGGGGGGCAGCTCCCCCCAGCAGCCACCTCCACAGGGACCTTGTCAGCCGGGAGCTGGGAGCCTTCCGGGGGAGGCGGACGTGCAGGGGAGATGTCGAGTTCCACTCACGCAGGTGAGGACTTGACATCTCATGTGTAATGAGGAAAGAAAATGCATCAGGAGCATTTGGGGAAGATGACAGCAGATCAGAACTGCCTCCTTCTCCCACAGATTTATTGTGTCAAGCAGTCACTCAGGGAAGTGGCAGCAGGCACTGTCAGCAGCCCGGGCATGGCAGGCTGGAGAGCCCAGCCTTTGATCCGGCGGCTGCTCCGCGATGGATTTAGACAAACTCCCGGTGATTGCCTAACAGAAGAGCAGCTCGCACACCTCAATTAGCTGCAGAGCAAGGGAAGAGCCTGAGCTCATCTCATTAAGGAGCTGGCTCGCTTCCTCCACAGCGCAGGAGCTGGTGGAGGGCCCTGCAGTGGGAGCGATGGGGATCGCATGGGGGGAGCACTGACCCCCCTGATCCCAGGCCCACGTCCTTGGTGCTTGGGCAGGAAGGCAGCCAAGGCCACTTGTAGCCTTTACAAGGCTTTTCTGGCTTCGAAAGGGGTTGGGGAAGCTCAAACAACAGCTCCTGGAAAGGGATGCTTAGGGCCTCATCAGCATGTGAATAAATGGCAGATTAAATCTGAGCCCCGAGTATTCACTGTGGGATGTAGGAAATGTTTGTTCCTGTGTTCTGAAAAGCCTGAGACAAAAACAAACCCGGTACAGCTTCCTCCTCCTTGTCCCCGTCCCCATCCAGCCTGGATGGGTGCCCTCTGGTCCCCATGTCTCCTCTAGCCACAAGACTCCCACAGGAGGAGCTGAGGCCCCAGACTGAAAGCTTTGCCACCAAAAGCAGAGGTGCAGGTGCCCTCCAGCGCACTGTGCCAGCTCCATCCCTCGCTCTGTCAGCGCTGCCCACAGGCAGCCAAGCCTCCGTTCACCCCAAATCCTGCTCTCCCACACCCGGTCAAGCCCCGCGGCATGAGCCTCATTGCCCTCACACTGCAGAGCTCCGCCGCAGCCAGCCAGCAGCCGCCTGAAAGGGAGGGAATTCAGGATATTTTAGGACACTTGGAAATCTTCCGTATCGATTTCCCCGTCTCAGTAATTAGATGTAGCGATTAGGCTCTTTCACTGCACGGCGGGGCGACTCCGAGCGGAGCTTCCCGGCAGTGTTTACATCGGGGATGCTCTCGCAGCCTCATCCTCATGCACAGCAAACAGCCCAGCTGTGTGACCGGAGCCACCTCCCCGCGAATCTGGCACCGGGATGCGATATACATAATATATAACGACCGTGTTTATCAGACGGGAACACATCGCAGCTGCTGGTAAACGAGCGCGCAAGCCTTGAACTGCACGGAAACTTCATGTATTATTTAAAATACTTTCCCAGGAATCCTGTCAAATCAAGCCCAGGCTGTGCCCGTGAGGATGGCAGTCGGGGACCGCGGCGCTGCCTCGCAGCCTGGCACGGTGCCCGCCTGGGCCGGGGAGCTGGCACCCCACTGACCGCATCCCTTCCTCTGGGGAATTCTGCCAGGCTCCTCCCTTCACCTGTCCCTGCAGCCCTCCCACATCCCCGGATCTGCAGGTGCTCTCCACGCCCAGGACCCGCCAAACCAGCCCCATCTCAAGTTGTTTCTGCCTCGTTCACTGCAGGAAGCCCGGTGTTCCCATTGCTCCTGCAGGTGGGCCATCCCTCCCCCCGCCTCGCACGGGTGAGGGTTTAGCACCAGCTCCTCCCCCAGAGCCGCAGCGGGCACGGGAAATATCAATCCCTGCTAATGCCCCAGCGAGTGCAGCCGTGTTTGCCCAGAGCCAGGATAATTTGGAGATTGCTCTGTAATGAACAGATGATGAACGTTTCAATATCCAGGACAAGGAAAGCAGTGGAGATCTCGGGCGGGTAAATCAGAACTGTGCCTCTCCATGGACGTTCACAGCTCCCCAGCACAAGGGCAGGCCATGACGTGAAGCCCCAGAATCCAATCCCAGGGAATGCTCAGCACAGCAATAGGCCAGGGAGAGAGATCATAGAATTGTTTAGGATGGAAAAGCCCAACCCAGCACTGCCAAAGCCACCACTAAACCATGTCCCCAGGCGCCACATCTACATGACTTTTAAATCCCTCCAGGGCTGGACAACACTTCAGTGAAGAAATAGCCCACAATATTCAATTTAAACCTCCCCTGGTGCAACTTGAGGCCATTTCCTCTTTGCTACTGCTTGGGACCTGGGAGAAAACACCGCCCCCCAGCTGGCTACACCCCCCTCGCAGGGAGGAGACGTGGATGGTCAGAGGGCAGTGTAAAGGCAGCTTGTCCCCCAGATCCCACCGGCCTGGGAAGATTCTGCCATGAAGGGAAGCTGCTCTGCCGTGCAGCTCAGCAGTCCTGTCCCCTCGGACCCTGCCTGCCTGCGCTGGGTTTCTCCCCAGATTTTGGGGCTGCAGCAGCCCTGTGTGCTCTTGCTCAGCAGGGGAGCAGAAGACAAACAGTTTAATATGTGCTAAATCCAGGCTCCAGCTTCACCACTTCCTTTTGTCTGCTTTCCTCGCAGTATTTCCCAGCACCCCAGATAAGAATGAATGCAAAGCTCTCATTAAAGTCCTGCTCTGTATCGTGCGCAGGGGTCACGGCGATTTGCCCCACTATCTGCATTTTTTAAGGTGTTTTGCATCCAGGCTTGCTTTAATATCGGGAAAATAGAAGGAACCTGTGTGCCAAGCTGGAGTAATCCATCCTCGGCTGCAACTGAGACGGAGGCTGCTGCCAGGGCCGGCAGGAGGGAAGGATCTCCCTGCCAAGCTGCATCTCTGCTCCCCGCCTCCGCTTTCCCACCCACAGATGATGATGCTCAAGTGCTTCCCCGGGAGCAGAAGGCTCCATCCCTCCCTGCCTGTAATTCCTGCATTCCCTGCAGCAGCAGCCTCAGGGCACAGCCAAGGATGGATTGATCCCAAATTCAGAGGCATTTCCCACAAAACCCCCCCTCCCCTGAGCATTGTGACCTACTGCCCCCCCACTGCTGGGGTGGGATGTGAGTGGCCACCACCTCATCCAGGCCCGAAGCCAGGGCTCCCATCCATTCCAGCTCCTTATTCCCTTATTGCCCATTCAGCCACCCACAAGAGCCTGGGACCTCTTTTTGTTTGGGGAAATAAAAACTGCCATAAATTTATGTACTTAAAGGATTTCTCACCAGAAAAGAGCCCCTGGAGACTCCCATTTTGCGAGAGTGAATCTCACACCTAATCACAAAGTGCCGCTATTTGCCGTATATGCGATGAGGCAGCAGCTCCATCCCGCCTCTCCCAACGTCTATTTACCAAATCCATTTGCAAGTCTAAAATTTCATCAGCCAGGTTTCATCTTGGAGGCAATACCATTCAAATGGGACTCACTCCCAGCGACAGAGTAAACCGAGGCACTGGTACCGGGCAGCGCCGAGCTTGGGGGGCAGTGATTTACTCACAGCCTGGCACCAGGGCGGTGGCAGGAGCAGGAGCCCCCAGGCCCGATGGGCGACAGTGGGGGTGACACAGGATCATCCCCACCCTTCCACACGAGGAATTTAAACATGGTCCCATGCACAGACCCCTCCTAAGAAACCCCATGGCTTTGGAATAAACCCCCTGGACCCCAAGGAGCTCCACTCCAGGAGGATGGAAAGGAGTTTTCCCAGCACCGTGCTGGCAGCACATGCCTCAGGGGAGGGATGTGTTAGGAAGCGCTCATAAAGCATGTTTTATGGGCTGCCCTGCTCATCGGGATGGACGGGAGGGCCCCACTTGACCTCGGGGGGAAGAGGAGATGGATGATGACAGGAGCCAGCGGTATTTTATCCCGACCAGATTAACGGGCCCTGCAGAGCAGCCGGGCTGCAGGACCCACGTTACTCAGAGGGACACTCCAACACTGCGGAGCAAAACCCAGCAGCTGCATCAAAAGCAGGAGGGCTGCACCTTTTGGGGACTTTCCCGGGATTTGGGTGCAGCAGCTTGGCAGACCCTGGGCACAGGGATCCCTCCCGGGGACCAGCATCCCTCTCTGGGGACTTCAAACACACATTAGGTTTCAGGCTGCTTAAACCTTTTCTTCTTATGCCAATCCTCCTTTTGCTAATCCCTCAGCTCTCTGCAGTAGAGGAGGGACCTGGACAGGCTGCCCCAAGGTGCCACACCGAATCCAACACCATGAAGTGACATTTCCCTGTCCCTGCACCCAGCCGGGGCTGTGGCACCACAACAGAGCACCTGTTCAGTGCGGCACCCAGGAACCACCAAGGCTCCTTTCATTCCCCTCACCTCTCTCTGCCTCCAGCCCTGACAGATTTTAATTATTTGCACCACTTTCTTACGTATCTCATGAAATTTGCTCTGGTGCCTCTTGCTGGCGCCTGCAGCAGGAGCTGGTGGCACTCAGGGCTGCCAGGGCTCAGTGGTGCCTCCGGCTCTGCCTCATGCCAGGGCTGTCCAGGGCACCCTGGGCTGGCAGCCAGGCTGGAGAGGGAATTACGGGGCCCTTGGAAATGTGCAGTGAGGGCAAAGGTGGCACAGCTCATCCGTGCTCTGACTCAGGGAGGGTGAGAACACGCCTGGCTCTGTGAGCACGGATGCTCCATCCGGCACGGCAGGGTACCTGCCCCGCAGCAGCCTCTCCCCTCTGGAAATAACCTTTGCTGGGCTTTATTAGGAGCCATAAAAAGCAGGAGAGGGAGTGTGAGTGAAGAAAGGCGAGAGACATTATGTGTCTCGCTCTGGGAGCCTGCAATGGCTGTGGCGCCAATAAATAAATAACGGAAGAAACATTCCCCCGGGTCCCTCTGACATATCTAATTGATATCACCAGGGATCTTCCATGAAGCAAACAGGAATCTAATCTATGGCCTCGCACAGCCCAATGGAAGCAGCAGGGTGGCTGCCACGGAGCCTCCCACTCCTGACAGGGAAGTGGAAAGCAATTCCAGACAGCCCAGTATCCCAAAAACAAATGGAAGGCCTGGCGAGGCAGCAGCTGCACAGGCCTTGGAGAGGAGCTCCCATGGAATTCCTGGGAAAAATGTCATTTTCCAGAGATTCCACAGGGAAAAGAAAGGAAAAGCAGGGGCCAGAGAGGAGGTGGCACCACACTGGAGTTTTCCAGCTGCCCCCAGAAGCAGCCAGCGGTGCCGAGGGCTGGCTCCCGTCCGGCTCGTTGTCCGTGCTGCTCCAGAGCTGTGCCTCCACAGAAATGCCCTCAGCCACCTCAGCTGACACCTCCCACCTTCCCTGTTTAATTAACTCCCTCCCGATGTAGGTAATGGAGCTCTGGAGCTCTTAAACAAAGATTTAATCAGTCCCAGCTCTGCACTGGCAGCATCCAGCTCCCTTTGTTAGATTGGTGTGAAATCCAGGGCACGGCCAGCCCCCGACAGCATCCTCACTGCTAATGGCTGCCAGCATCCCGGAGTCCCTGGACAGTCCAGCTCTGAGTCCTCTGGACTCTTCTCCAGGCATCCAAGAGTCACCCGGGTCATTGATTTTTAGCATCATGCAAATGGAGCCAGCGGGGAGCTGGCAGCTCCAGTGCATTATTATTTAGGATGGATAAACTCTTATCCCGAGTTCCCAGCACCTTGCCGAGGCCAGGGGAGGGCTTCTGATTTACCGCGGTTGTTTTCAGCCCTGTGGAGGAGCGGCAGCGAGGGGAGGGGAGGGGGCACAGGCACTTCCATCCCCAGGCGCTGGCAGCACAGGGGCGGCACCGGCCCCAAGCCCTCCGAAAGGCAGAGCCTGCGACCCCCACCGCACCCACGGGACATGGGCACCGCAGCAACCCGTGTGCAGCGCCCGGCAGACACGCAAAGCCCCCGCTCCGGCACCAGAGTCCCCTCCCCAGCACCGACGCCCCCAGACGGCACAAACGGCAGCCGGGGCCACCGCCGAGCTCGGAGTTGTGTCCCCCAGCAGCGGGGGTGAACGAGAGCTGATCTGCGGGCAGAAAACAGCCATCCCCAGCCCCCCAGAGCCCTCTCCCACCCCAGCCCGCTCTGCCCCCGCCGACAGCTCCTTCCCGACCCGGAGCCGATTGCGGATAGATTGGCTGCCGGCAAACGGCAATAGCTTTGCAGAAAACCATCTTAATAAGTGCATCTCCCAGCCAGGGGTGAGGAGCAGCAGCTGAAGCGCCGGCGTGGATGTCAAGTTACAAATGAGACATCCAACCGCTTCATTTATTAGAGGGAATCAATTCGACTTTTCATATTCACCAGGAGCTGGAGCAGGAAGGACCCCATGAGCCGCCGGCGCTGAGCCCGTGCGCTCGATGCGGTGCGGGGGGAGCAGGGACCGACCGGCCCTGCCTGCACGGCTGCGCTGGAGCGCTGCTCTGTGCTCCGAGCCAGCAGAGCAGCAATGAGGAGAGAATTCTCCTCACCACAGCTCTGCTGGAGGCAGCTCCAGGGATTGGCAGGCAGAAGAGGAGCTATTCCGTGGGGATGCGGCTGCCTCCGCACCAGGGAGCCGCGGCTCTGCCCTTTAGTAAAGCCAGCGGGCTCTGAGTGTGTGTGAACACGGTTTAATCCTCCAAGAGCTGTAATTGCCACTGTACAAAAATATTACAGGTCACTGGAAGCAATTTAATGATAATAAAAATTAGAAAAAAAAAACAACAGGAAATGAAGCAGCTGCCATCCTCGATTTTCAGGCTTCTTTATCATGCAAAAAGGGCCTGTTCATTTCTCCACTGATATTTAATGTGTCTGCAACTGCAAGAGAAAGGCCTCCTCATCCTGCCTTGCACACCTCATCCTGCCCTGCCCGCCTTGGGGACAAGGACCCCCATGAATGCCATGCCAAGGGGCACCAGGAAAGGCCACGCTGTGCCCTGCCTTGTGCTTGGCCAGGTGCATCCAGAGCCTCCAGATGGAAGGGTGGATGGAAGGGAAAGGTCCCCGTGCAGCACAGGAGCTCACCTGGTGAGTTCTTACACACAGGAGTAAACTCACAGGAGCCCTGAGAGCGCAGAACTCAGTACTCACTGCTGCTACTAGAGAGAAACGTGGTGGGTCCCTTTCTCTGTGCCCATTTATCCCAGTGTCCCCAAATCCCAGCGTCCCTGGGACAGAGGGGAGAGCCCTGAGCAGGCAGCAGCGCAGCTGCCGTGGAGGTGGGCAGTGCCCCAAACAGGGGCTTTGCATTGCAGGAGAGCCCACAGCCACATGAGGAGCAAACCCTCGGGCACACACCGTGCCTTGGGGGGCTCCTGCAGCAGCCAGAGCGACCACGACAGGAAAGAAAACCCCCTGTGCCCAGCACGCCTCCAATCCTGGGAAAGCACTGCTGGCTGTCTGGGCAGGCAGGGCTGGTGCCAGAGCTCCAGCAGCTCCCAGCGCTGCCTGAGCCCTCCAGAGCAGGAGTGCAGGAGCCTGTGGGGTGCGGGAGCACAGCCCAGGCGCACACCAGCAGCTCCCAATTTTCCAGGGGCATGCTGGAAGCACCTCTGCCCACCGTGCTGGTGGCAGAGTGATGCTGCTTGTCCCTGCCTGTGGCTCCCTCCAGCAGCTCCTGCCACTCGGATGTCCCACCCAGGGCCAGGGAGGAGCAGGAGCAGTGTCTCGTGGCCCTGCCTGCCGGTGCCACGCTGGCACTTGTCAGAGCCAGCAATGGCGACACTGTTATTATGCATGGCCTCAAAGCCCATTGAAGGCACTGAAAGATGAATTATGTTTCATTTATATCAAAGAAGCAATCTCAGAGCCCATTTGTGATCAAATTTGCTGTCAGAGAAACTTTGCTTTATCTCATTACATCTGATATCTCTTGGCTTCTTGTCCTTGAGACTATTAAAGTTTAATGTCAAATTCGAGATGAAATGGAATTGTTGCTGTATCATCTCATCAGGACCCGGTGCGGCCTGTCCATCCTCACCATCCTGACAACTCATTACACCAGAGAGGAGGCTGAGGGAGGAAGAGCCCCTGGGTGCGAGGGAGGGTGAGCACAGCACCCGAGGGGGGGCATCCTCACAGCCAGGGCAGTTTGGGGGATGAGGGGCAGAGCGATGACGAGGGCTGGCACAGCCACCACCCCGCTGTGGAGCCCGGAGCCACAGCCCAGGCAATCCCGGGCCTGGAATTCATCAAATGCGCTGCACTTTGGTCCTTCAGAGACCCAGCCGGGCCCACAGCGCAGCGAGGGGTTTGAAATGCAGAGCCAGGCTGGAAAACAGACTCTTTGAGGTGAAACATCCTCTCAGAATCATTTAGTCTCTCCACAAGCCTGCTTCCTGCAAAGACTAAACACCTTTGATGATGGGCTTTAGTGGGCTCCCAGGAGGCTTCCCTGGAGCCAGCCCGTTCAACCTCCCGAAAGCGCCGTGCACAGGGGGCTGCCGGGTCCAGATGAAAGCCAGTCCTCCTGGGCTGATCCACGAAAGCATCCAGAGCCAAGCACAGAGCGATTTTCCAGGAAAATAAATCCCAGGTGCTGCTGTCCCCCCTCTCCAAACACAGACAGGGGGGTTCCCGGCAGCACCGAGGGGGAAAGGGTGGGATGAGGGGAGGGTGGGACACAGGGAAGGATGGGAAGAAGCAGCGACTCCCCAGCTCCTCCGGACACAGACTCCACAGATCCCAGCATGGGGACACTGGCTCAGGGCAGAGAACACACTCAGGGGGGAGGACTCAGAGAAGAGACCGCGTTTCCCTGGGAAATCTGCTTCTGAGAAGGAGTTATTATCCATCACGGGAGAAAAAAGGAAAAATACGATCAGAAACCTCCCGACAGTCACTCGCACAATGTCAAAGCCCACTGCAAAAGCAGGCGAGAAGCACAGAGCCCTGATGGGACGAGTTCTCCAGGTACCCTCTCGTTTTCAGGTGCCCAACCTTCGACTCTCTGGCTGGGAATTTCAAAGGAGCTGAGGGACACAGAGACACAATTCCTGCCTCATTGCAAAAGTCTCAAGGAGTTCAGTCTCCACAGATTAACAAAGGGAAGGTGATGAGGTGACATGATCAAAGTCTTTAAATACCTACACAGAGAACAAAAAAAATTGATAATAGAGGGCTCTTCAGTCTAACAACAAAGGTGGAAAAAACCCCAGTGCCTGGGAGCGGGAGGAAGATGAGGGCAGCCCGGGCACCAGGTTGAGGGGGTGAAACATCGGGAGCTGGACAAGAGATCTCAGCCCCCAGAACGTTGTACCCACAGTGGGGTGTTTGGGTAGGAAACCTTCCCTGCTAAAGGAACAGCGGGGAACTGCTCCAGTCCCTGTTGCTCAGGATGGACAGCCAAGAGCAGCCACCCTGCAGCTGTTTGATTTATGGGAGAAGCTATTCCTTGTGGAGTGCTGGCCGACCAGACCCCCTGGGGACATAAATCAGGACACCTCTGTCCCCGCAGCTCCAGGCGCTGATGGAAGCCAGGCCATAGCCCAGAGAGCTGGGCCAGACCGAGGGGACGCGTGGCTGGAAGTGACCCCGGCCTGGGGCAGTGAATCATCCCAGATATCCCCCACGCCCCTCGGTGCCCGGCCTTTGCACGGAGCTCTCTGCGGAGATCAGCTCCTGTCATTTGTGTCCTGTGGGCCGGACCCTTCCCCGCAGGAGGCAGGAGGGAGTGCAAGGTGGGAAAGCAGGGCTGCAGCCAGCGTCTCCAGCCGCATTTCCCAGGAGGAGCTGAGGTGCGTGCAGGTGGATGGGAGTTTAACCAGCGCCGGCTCAGCCAACACCTGCTCGAGCTTCGCCTTCCAGCCCGGCTCCTTGCATCAGTAATGTCAGAGAGACACAAGGATCCATCCCACAGAGGGAATTCCCCAAGGGAACAGCAGCGTTATGGGATCATCACACACACCTCAGGAGCCGGATCCTACAGCCATACACAGCCCAGCCCGGCCCCTGATCCGCAGGGTCCCCACCGCAATCTCCCCAGGATTACCGCAGGAGCCGGCACCCAGGGCAAAAGCTGCCACGGATAAACACAAACTCCTTTCTTCAAAGCACCAAGCAGCTTTTGCAGCCTGGGCTAAACCTCTGGCATCAATAGCCACTAAACACATCATCATCCACACTTAAAAGAATCAACAGCAGCCTTCATTAGGGCAGCAGGCAGGGGCCAGGGCTCTGCTTTTGTGCTTTTCTGGGTTTAATGGGTTAGTTATGGCACTTTCAAAATGAATGAACTCCGAGCCCAGAGCCCCCAGCTCAATTGTCAGTTATTGCTGGCAGTTTATCAGCATTAACTGATTAGGCTCAGGATGATGGATGCCCCTGCCTGTGCCTGGTGCGGGCCGAGGAGCCGCTGCCTCTCCCTCAGTTCCTCTGTCACCCAGCAGTAATTGCCGGCTCTAATTCCCCACCACCACCTCCAGCAGCAGCTTTTGTTTTCATCCTCTCGCAATCACAGAGAAGTCATAATAATAAAATAAAATTCAAATGAGAGGGAAGCTCAGCCCCGGCAGAATTTAATTGATGATCATTACACTTTGGAATCTAAACTCTTTTAATTTCATTGTGTTTCACAGAGATGAATTATGAAATTACGGCTGGCCAATTACTGATCCTGCCTTGGCTTTGCGTGCCTTCCCGCTCCTCCTGCCCCTCCAAACACACAACTCTTTCCTTCAGATTGGTGAAAAAAGGGAAAATGCAGCCATTTATCCCTAGAACATCTTCCCAGTGGGGAAAGGCACGCTGTGGGGAAGAAAGAAGGGCCGAGGTGTTTAATCCATTGGTTTCCCAGCAGGAACTGGGGATGGTGGCTCCTGTGGCTCTGCCCTGCAGCCGCCAGGCAAGGAGCATCCTGAGGGTGCCCAGGGCTGCCAGCACCAGCCTCTGCATCCCAGAGGCGGCTCTGGAACAGCTGGCAGGGCTCTGCAGGGACATGGCAATTGCCTTTTCAAGGGGCTGTCCCAGAGGGACACTTGGGGAACCGAGGCCACTGTCGGAGTGGTGACACAGGACACGTCCCCCCATGCCCACAGCCCCCCCAGGCACGGGCTCCCAGCAGGCTCAGAGCCCCCTGCTGCAGCCCAGCAGTCACACAGTGCATCATCGCTGTAGCCTCATCCAGGGAAGCTTTCAGGGAGCCTGTTCCTCAGGGCCCTCATAAAGGCTCCAGGCCTTAAATTCCTCCTTGTTTTGTTTCATTCCCTGCCAGGATTTCGCTGGAAGCAGGGCTTTGCCTGCTGCAGGAAGGGAGACACGTGCAGACGCTCACAGGTCTCTCCCACAGAGTCTGCTCCACTCGGGAGCTCCTCCACAGCCCAGCACCCACTGGGAAAGGGATCAAACTGGGAAAACCCATCCCACACCCCAGCTCTGTCCCCTCCTCCTGCGCCTCAACCACCTGGGCACAGCTCAGCAGCTCATTTAGAAAATCAAACCACAGGGTGGCTGACAAGTGGCTGCAGCGTGGGAGCCCAACACCAACTTATCTCCTGAACTCGCTTCCAGTGGGGTTCATTACGGAGCTGTCTTCGCTTTTGGGCTGGGTTTGCTTTTTCCCCTAGGGCTGAACAAGAAAATAAAGCCTTTTGCAAAACGTCACTGGAAGAAAAATACAGGCCACCACCAGAGCCCCACCAAATAAATAAATAAGTGGAAAGTGATAAATTTTGGCTGTCTTATAAAGACAGACCAGCATTGCTTATCGGCCACGATGTGACCAGATAGCTGCCTCAGAAAACAGGCGCTGGCCCCTGGGTAATGAATGAAAGCAATAAAGGCAAAGTGGCTCCTCTGAGCTATAATTGAGCCCCGCGGTGCCGGCGGGAGCCGCTCCCCTCCGCAGGGGCTGCCCCGGGAGGGGCGCAGGGCTGGGGGCACCCAGGGCCCCTGCACCGAGGATCTGCTGCCCAAACGCCGCTCCCAGCGGGGAAGCCGCTCCTGCAGCCCCCCGGGATGGCAAGGAGAGCAGAGGGAGCCCAGGGCGGTGCATCTCCCGATAAACATCCCCGGAGCAGCTCTCCTTAAAGAGGTGTCTATTTAGCGCCATTTCCGTCACAAGCGGCTGCTTTGCATTTCTTCTGCCTTTATTAAAACTGATTTTCTATTTGCTCCACACAAGCCGATCTGATTACATTTCCATTTTCCCCTGAAGAGAGGGTCTCGCTCTCCTGAGGGAAAATGGAGATGGGGCTGAGCCCCCCCCGCTCAAGGGCCCTTGTGCCAGGGAGCGGGGCTGAGGACCAGAGCTGGAGCTGCGAGGAGCTCTGCTCTGCAGCATCCCGCATCTGTTTCCATGGGGACACAGAGGCAGCGATTTGCCAGGCCTGATCCTGCCCGTGCCTGCGGAAACACCAGCCAGGAGCCATTGCAGCCGAGAAGGTGGATTTGCCTCAGCCAGGGGCAGGAGCAGGGGAGCCCGGCAGGAGCCAGCGGGGATTTCTGTGTCAGCAGGATCCCCTGCGGCCGGGGCATCTCCACACCCACCCCAAAGTGCAGCTGGGCAGTCTGGGCACCAGCCTCGCTGCACAGAGGCTCCTCCTCCTGCCCCTTCCCGCTGCCCACACTGCATCCCCGCGGGATGTCCCCCGAACTCACACCCCCGTGTCCCCAGGGCTGCTCGGCCCCGGCAGCGGACGGGAAGGTGCCGATGAAGCAGGTGCTGATAAATAGGTCAGCAATTCATCCCCCAGCACGACCTGCCGGGGCTGGCACGGTCCCGCAGCCCCGTAAGGGACGGTAAAACCACAGCCAAGCGCAGGAGCCCTCCCGCTGCCGGTGAGAGGAGGGGCCAGCAGCCAGGGCTGGGACAGCCATCGCAGCCCTGTGGCTTCCAAACGCCCTTGCAGCCACTCCGGCATGGAAAAACAATGAGTAGCTTCCATTTTGGATAAAGATTTTTAAAATTCATCTGATTAGAACGCACCCATTAATGTCCCTGCCCTCTACAAGGCTCAAGGCTCTCTCTCCATCTCCGCCTTCCACTCCTCACCAACCTTGTGGAAAGCCATTACCAGAAGCAGCTTTGAAGTCCCAACTTTATTAAGATTGATTCCACCTGCCTCCAGTTTTGACAAGTCCAAAGCAAACATGCAGGGCCACGGGGAGATTTGGTAATAATTACCATCTTTAATTACTACTAAAACATCAATTGCTCTTGTTCAATTAGTATCAGAGATCCAGGCATGGCAAATTTTGTAGCACAAAATAAGCTGAAAATTGATTTCTGAGCACTTAACACAGATCCCAAATTGCAAACCTGATAAGGGGCCCTGGCAGAGCATGGGCACCAACAGGGAGGGATCTCAGGGATGGAACAGCTCCAGGGCAAGACTGATAACTTGTAAACCTGCATCCTGTACCTGGAGCAGGAGTGGCTCTTTAGGGGAGTGCAGGGGAGGGGACAGGGTGTTGACAAAGACAGAGGCAGCTGCAGATGGAAGCACAGGTGATCCATGGCTGGAAAGAGGGCACAGCACCTCCCCTCCCACTGCTGCAGTGCCACCCACCATGGTCATCGCAGGATCACAGAGCTGGGAAAAGACCATCAGGATCATCGAGTCCAACCTGTGCCCGATCCCCACCTCATCACCAACCCAGAGCTCTGAGTGCCACATCCAGTCCTTCCTTGGAGGACTCCAGCACCTCCCTGTGCAGCCCCTTCCAACCCCTGAGCACCCTTTCCACAGAGAAATTCCTCCTGCTGTCCAACCTGAGCCTGCTTCCAGGGAAAGCACTGCCAGCCCTTGGGGGGTTCACAGCCAGAGCCCCCCACACCACTGCAGATGTCCCTGTCAGAGAGGGAAGAGGGTTCATGTGTGCTCCAGCTGCTTCCCACGGCCATTCACTGCCCAAAGCCTGGCCAGGGCACGCCACACCCCTTCCTGTCACTAAAGATGACCGCTGGCACCAGAACTTCCGAAGCTCTGCTCCAGCATTACAGATTCACAAGCAGCCAATGTTTTCCCTTCCATCCCCAGGCAGGAGGAGGAGCAGAAAGGCCCGGCTCGCTCGCCCCCAGCACGAGGGAGCAGCTAATTGCTGCCGCCATGGGCACAGCCATTTGCATAATGAAGCATGGAAGGGATGTTTAGCTCATGTATTTTTTAGAAGGTTTATCTTTCATTTTATTTAGCTTAAGAAGGGCACGTCACTCAAACCTGGTGGTCATTTATAAAGACATTTCCACCGTGCCTGTGCAGAGCTGTCTCCAGGCCTAAGTGGCTGCTCCGACCAGCCCCGAATACTAATGGGAGCTGCATCCACATGGGAGCGAGGGATGAGGAAACTGTCTCCAGCAAACTCCCTTCCTGCTATTCCCATGTGCATCTTTGTGCAGAAAAATCTCCAACTCCCCCCTTGTGAGTAGCAGGTTTCTCTCTTCAGCCTCCTGAGCACCATCCTCATGAGGGAAATGCCAGGACTGAGGGAACAGGTGCCCACAGAAGCCCACGGGCAGGTGGTGTCTGAGGAAAGCGCTCAGCTGAAGCTGCTCATGGGCTTGCTGCAATTTAGAGAAGCTGCCTTTGCTGTAAGCAGGGAGCAGATGGGTTCTCTGGGCCCCCACCAGCCTGTCCCAGCCCTGCCCAGTGCACAGCAGGGGGGTCTGGGACTCTGCAGTACCCCCAGGACCACCCTGTCCGGCAGGGCTGATGGCACCAAGCAGGGCTGGCACAACGCCTCTCACCAGCTGCTTTTGCTTTGGCACCAGAGCCCTGCAGCGCCCCACAGACTGACCAACGCCCTCCCCAAAACTTCTCGTGACGCAGCACTGCCCCCCACGCCAAAGGCAGGACTTTCTCTCACCAAATCCTCCAGCCAAACAGGCAAAACACGGGAAAGTCACGCAGAGGGAGCAGCTGCCCACTTGCTTGGCACATTTCCTTCTCTCTTTCATCTGCTCCCGCTCCCACGCCTGCCCACAGCTCAAAAGGAGAAGCTCAGCTCAAGTGCTGAAAGCCAGAAATCCACCGTGTGCCTTTGTGCCTGCCACAGGTGGCTCCAGGGACATTTTCCACATTGTCTTTGCTCCCACACAACGCAGCCTCTGTTGTTCCTCCCACGCTCCCTGAAGTGACCCCCCGGGCTGTGCCAGGGTGTGGTGGCAGCACCGTGTCACCTGCCAGCACCCCGAGGTGGCCCAGGCACTGCCCCAGGGCCTGGCACAGCAAGACAGAGACCATTTCAACTCATGGACACAGAGCAGGGTGTTTCTCACGTTCCCTGGACACCACTCCTGCCCAGGCAGGGTCCACACCCAGGGCTCAACCTCCCCCCCATCAAAATACACACCATTTTCCTTTCACACACAATTTCCACGTACTTGGATGCAACTTGGGGCTCCCGGCGTGGCGAGGGTCTCCCAGCAGCAGCACAAACAACCTCCCTGTAGCACCGATCCTGCACTCTGGGCTGGTGGGGGGGGTGGTCCCAATTTGGAAGCTCTGGATTAGCCCAATTGTCCCCTGGCTCTAAGGACAAACGGGTTCAGGTGGGCAGCAGGGCTGGCTCCCACCTGGGCTCCTCCTGCCTGAGGAACCCGGCACGCACAGGTGCAGCGAGTTGGAGACAGGGCTCCAAACTAATTAGCACACGCACAGCCACTCATTACTATTATTACTGTGACATTATTAATTTCCCCACCTCTCATCTGCAGCTTTTCGGTGGCTTCATTTCAATCTGCTTTAGCATCAGGAGATGGAAATTAAAGCCAGGCGTTTATCCCGGAGTCACGCAGCCCCTTCCCTCCTCCTCCCGTCCCACTGCACCCCAGGCTCCCAGCATTCCCAGTCTGGGTCAGAACCGGCACCACCACCCCAGTTCACCCCATAAATGGGGATTTGTTAACTCCAGGGCAGCAGCCAAACAGGGGAACAGGATGCAGCCGCTGAGATCTATTTGTTGGGAGTCATTAGCTACTCTGGGCGATCAATCTATTACCATAAACTTAAGCTTCCAGATTCTTTCATTTTAAATGAATTTTCACATCGTATTTCCAAACGAGCTCTGCCTCCAGTCAGCTCCCCTTTATCTAATAAAGCTATGCAAATATTTTGTTATATTTCAATGAAATATGTCAAAAAGTATTACCCAGTGCATTATCTCAGCATCAGCAGGGAGGCTCTGCTCCCTGCCACGGGCGGGCTGTCACTCACCGGGCCCTGAGGTGACAGAGGACGAGTGTCCCCTGCCCCACTGCCACCTCCGTGAAGGTCACCGGGGGCAGGTAGTGCTGCCGTGAGCCCAGGGGGCTCAGAGGGGGCAAAAGGGACGCGGTGCCAATGAGCACACGCTGCCCTGTGCTCCCAGGGGAGGAGGTGGCAGCTCCCCTGGCACCTGGCCAGCCTGGGACACCTGGAGAAACACCTTGCTGCCTCTGATGTGCAGCAGGGACTGTTCTTCAGTCCTCCCCTCGACTCCTTGTTGCCAAAAGACACCGTGTGCCAACCTCCCCCAGCCCCCTCTCCCCATCTCAGAACTCGACTTTATAGATTTATTTTTTAAAAGCACTTTTATATTTTTAATTGGTATTCTGCAAACTCAGAGCCTTCCCCAAGGAGCTGGGATATTTGTCTTCAAAAAAGCCTTTCTTTTCCCAACAAATTTTTTCAAGTACAAATTTTGCTGGCACGGATGAATGAGCTGCCATGTGCCCCCCGTGACCTGCCTGGCTTCTCCCCTTCCCAGGCTGCGTGTGAGGGGGAGGAGAGGCAGCAATGCAGCATCCTCCCAGCAGTGAGCCCACCACCCCCTGCCCTCCCCAGACCCCCAGGCAGCTCCTGCCAGGCCCAGGGGTCCAGATCCCCGCTCAGCAAGCAGCCACCGCTCCCCCTGCTCCCTCTCTCCTGCGCTGGCACCAAATTAAATAACTGCAACTCCCTTTTTATTCTCCATTTGACAGTAACGTATTGCAAATGCAGCTGGTTTTGACATCCTAATATTCAGGCTTGTATCCCTTGGGATAAACACGTCATCTGTTATCTGAGCAAATGATTTGTACCGGGACAGCAGGGAGCAGGGAAGTGGAGCAGACAGGCGGAGAGGGGCTGGGGCAGAGCGCAGTGCCCAGCCCGGCCATGGTCCGGCCGGGGCTGGCACAGCATCCCAGGGTCCTCTCCCACCAGCAGAGGATGTCCCTGTGCCCCAAACATGGGCTTAACCAGCTTTTTCTCACTGCCCTGGGCCACACCCACGGCTCGCAGGGCAGCACGGCACGCAGGGCATGGGTCACAGGGCACAGGGCACAGGGCACAGCTCACAGGTCACAGCTCACAGGGCACAGGTCACAGGTCACAGGTCACAGGACACAGGGCACAGGTCACAGGGCACAGCTCACAGGGCACAGGGCACAGGGCACAGGTCACAGGTCACAGGACACAGGGCACAGCTCACAGGGCACAGCTCACAGGGCACCACGGCACGCAGGGCAGGCAGTGGAGTGTCCTCGTTCCATCTGTGCGGGGCTGTGGTGGCAGGCATGGGGCAGCTGGGAGCACTGGGAATTCCAGCTGTGGCTTTTCCTGTGGTGTTTCCTTTCAGGCAGTAACAGCTCCATCCACTCACCATTGCTTCCCATGAACAGGTTCGCAGGGCTTAGGTGATATCAAAACCCCATTGATTGTTTTGCTCCGTGTTTAAGGAATAAAAATGGTGGAGCTTTCCCAGAAATCCTTTGAGCAGCAAGACACAACTGTGGCTCGGGGCTGAGTGCAGAGCAAACGCAGGGGTTTATTTCTCTTCCCAACACAGCTCTGGACTTGCTCTGCAGAGGAAAATGATTGTGGATGTTATTTAATCAAACGCAGGAGCTGATTCCTGCTATCTGACCCCCTGCTGCACTTGATAGCTGCCCTCCCACCGGCTCTAATCCAGGTATCCGTGCGGTGCCCCCAGTGCCCCGCTCCTGCTCCCTCACCTGCACCCCCAGCCAGGACCCCGGGCCAGTGCCAGGGGCTGCAGGACCTGCTCCCACCTGGACTCCTCATCCGCAAGGATGTGGTGCCCCTGGAGCACCCTGGGAGCTGCCAGGCGTCCTCAGCCCAGGCTCCTCCGGGGAGACTTCGGGGCTGAGATGATTTCACCCCAAACTCCCCGTCCTGCCAGCCCACACGGCCACCTCCCCTTCCCTCCCCACCGGGCACCAGGCTCAGAGCAGGGAATCTGGCATGAGGCTTGAAGGTTTACGTTAAAATCTGCAGGAAGAAGCTTGTTGTCCGTGAATATTCCGTAGGAGGAGATGGATTAGTGACTGAGACGTATCTGAAGGGATTTGTGAGGAATTATTTATGGTGGTAACAAGTAAGCACTCATTTAGCTTATATTATACATTATCCAAACAAGGCGTTGAGCTCTGGAAGTTAAGGCAGTAATGCCACTCCAAATTAAATTCATCAGTGCCTTAATTAAGATCTATATTTAGTTGTTAATTACGGGGAGCGGAGCAGAGGGTGAGATGCTGCGCGGGGAGCGGCGCTGCGAGCCAGGAGCGAGCGATGGGCACTGGGTGGGAGGGAGTTTGGGAGGGAAAAGTGAGCTGGAAACCCCGGGAAGAGGCGAGCGGACACGGATCCCCTCTCCCGCCTCCCCTGCACCCTCCTCATCAGCGGCTACAGCCGGCTTTGATCCCAGAAATCAAACCCCTGTCTGATGGGTGACTGGATGTTATGCTAATCCGGGTTGATTGAGCTGAGATAATTACACTTCATCCAGGTTTCCTGGGAGTTTTGAATAAATATTGATGCACAGCTGTCCCCCCGCTCAGGTACCTGTGCTGGAGGGTTCTCTGCCGGCTCCGGGCTCGCCTTGGGCCGGTGGAAGGGCTGGGACTGGGACCAGTGGCGGGGCAGGGGACACCGGTATCCACTGGTGACCCTCCTGGTGCAGGAATCACTTCCAAGCTTCCTTCCAGGGCGCTGTGGGCTCACCATGGCTTGCCCTTATCCAGAAGAGCGCAGCACCCGGCCAGGGGGCCCTGCCTGTCCTCCCTGATGTGCAGAACCTTCACCAAGGTGTTTTCCAGGGCCATCCCTGCCCAGGATGCTGTGGGAGAGGCACCGGGACCCTGGGTCTGCACCCCTGGGACGGGCGAGGGGCGGCAGGAGCCGGTGGCCAGGAGCCATCTAAGCAGCCTCAGGAGCAGGAGACACGAGAAAACAAGGAAATCAAATTATACATTCCTGGGAAGCATTTATAAGCTGTGTGCATTCTTTAATCTTAATTAGAAATCTTAGCAGCTCCTGCCGGCTCTGTAATCAACGTTGGAGCGCGGCTGACCCCCATCGTGCTCACCTTGAGAGTCTGGAGCAGGTATTTGAGGCGGGGGCTAAGGATGGAGCCGGCTCCGTGTGCCGGGGCAGCCCGGGGTGCGGAGCCGCCATCGGAGCGGAGTGGCAGGGAATGATGAGTGTTTGCTGAGCTCTAATTAAACATGCTGCACTGACGGTTCCAGGAGCCCCTGATCATCTCCTTGCTTGGCTCAGTAACATCCCTGTTTGCAATAAACGGGATTTCCTGGTGCCCCACGAGAGCGGGCAGCTCGGGGGCAGCGCTGGGCACTGCCACGGGAGAAAACAGATGCCGGTGCCACCGGAGAGCCTGGGCTTGCTGGAAAACTGGTGGCTGGACGGGTGTTCCCTGGAAAACACGCTGTCCTGTCCACACGCGCTCCACCCACAGCGTTCCCCTCCAGGCCGCCCGTGGCGGTGCTCGCTGCTCTTCATTAGCGCCGGGATAAAGAGCCGCTCGTTTGCTCTCCGCCGTCCAGCTCGAGCTGAGCAAACTTGGACAGGGCTGGGCAAACAGGGAGCTGCTGGCCGGGTCTGCAGGGTCACTGCCGCGGGGGAGCTGCGCCAAAACCCCCGTGCCCCGGCGGGAGCTGGGCTGTGCGGGACACTGGGCTGGGGGCTCGGCAGGGACCCCCTGCAGCCCTGCAGAGCCCCCTCTGCGCCCGTCCGGCTCGGCCCTGCAGGGGGTTCTGCTGCTTCCAGTTCCACTCTTCCACGAGGATGATGCAAAGAATGTTTTAGGGGGGGCAGGGGGGGCTGGCAGAGCCCCCGGATGGTGCCTGCAGCAGTGGTGGAGAAAGGAATGCAGCCCTGCCTCCCCCACCAGCCAGGGGGCTCATATGTACCATCATTCCCAAGGTTTGGATGTCTTCCAGGATTTTTTGCTCTGCCAACCCCTTCCCACTGCGAGCTGTGTGCTTCCCAGCCCAGCCCCTGTGCATATATATATATATTTATATATTTATGTGTGTGTGTGTATGCAGCCGGCACATTCCCAGCAAACACAAACAAACAGAGCTCCCGGTATTTGTACACAGAGCAGGAAGCGCTTCCCGCCCGCCTGTGCTTCCCCAGCTGGGGCAGGAGCAGGGGTGGGAGTGGAGCTGGGGCAGTCCTGGTCTGCTGGCCACCACCAGTGGGGATTGGTTCTGTAGAATTAAAGAATCTCAGAATGGTTTGGGTTGGAAGGGGCCTTGAAGATCATCCATGGGCAGGGACACCTCCCACTGTCCCAGGTTGCTCCAAGCCCCATCCAGCCTGGCCTTGGACACTCCCAGGGATGTGGCAACCACAGTTTCTCTGGACAGGCAGTGCTTGACCACCTCAAAGTAAAGAATTTTTTCCCGTATTTTCTCTGGGAGATCCTTCTGGGATGGGCCGCTCCGATGCCGGCATGGCTCTGCTGGGCACCGGCTGCTGCTCCAAATTCTACCATTTCTTTCAAGCCTGGGAGTAAACAAAGCAGTGCTAATAAATGACAGGCACCATCCTGGCACTCCTCGTGTAATTGCAGTTATTTAATAACCTCCTTGTGGCTTAAGCGAGGCAGCCAAAAATCCTTCCGTCCGAGGGGACAACGCTGGGGCACCGCATCCCGCGCTGCCGCTCGCAGCTGCTAATGAGCAATAAAGGCCGAGTTTTAGCAGTAATTAAAGCTCCCCAGGGCTCCCACGTCCTCGGTGCTGACTGCAGCCACCCTGCACGGCAAAGGGAGCAATGCCACCTGTGCTACCCTTGCCACCCGTGCCATCCCTCCCGGGTCACGGCACAAGGAACGTCCATGACTGCCAGGGCATTGTCCCCGTGACACCCTGCCCCGCCAGACCCCGGCTCCCCGCCTGGTTTATTTTATCAAGTGCCCTCAGCACCGGCAGGACTCACAGCTGTGATCTGCTCCATCGATCAGATCTCTTGGAAACTCTCGGACTAATTAAGTTGTGTCCCTCCCTGCTGGCCACGGCCAGAGCGCTGCAGGACCCACACGGTGCCATCCTGCCGGGTGTCTGCAGTGCCCCGAGGCGTGGGGTGCCACCAGGACCGCCCCAGCAATGCCACACTGGCCCATCCAAATGGAGCAGGGGAAGGCAGGATGATTTGTTGACATCTCTGCTTCTGGTCACGATAAAAATAAATAAATAAGGGGGGAGAAAAATTCCTGTGAACATGAGTAATGGCCCAGGAATGAGCAACCCGAGATAAAACTGAATAATAACATGTCAAAAACTACACGATGTGGGTTTTTATTCCCCAGCGGAGTTTCCTTCCTGCTAATCCATCACTGTAGAAGATGCAAGATTACTGCTTTCACAAAAAACTCCGGGAGATAAATGTGAGTAAATTAGGGTTTATTATATTATTTAGGGCAATATAATTTCAAAGGTTCCTTTATTAAATTATTTATGCCCCTGGCGGTGGCTCAGCTGGGCAGTGGCCCTCCCTGGTAGCATCCCCCTGTGCTGGGTGGCCGCGGTGGTGGGTGAGGCGGGGACAGTGGCGGTGACAGCCATCATGTCCCGGCAGCAGGAACGCCAGCCTGGATGGATCCGTGGAGCTGCACCGTCCTGGCCGGCTCCTGCTCTGCAGCCCCCCGAGGGGTGACAAACCCGGGACATCAGCAAGAGGCAGCAGCCCCCCCGGGGTCCCCTGTCAGCACTGAATGCGCCACATGCAGACGTGCCCTGTCCTGCTCCCATTCCCGCTGGCGCTCAAACAAGGAGTCAGGAGCTTTTCTGGAAATTGCAGCAAAATTACAGCCCCATCCATAATGAAAGGCTTGTCCTCCAGAGGGGCGGCTGGCAGGAGCCAGCGTCCTGCTGCAAGACGAATGTAGCCTGTATTTAAATCCGGCGGCCGAGGCTCCAGCCCGTGCGCAGCCTCTCCGTCAGCGCACGGAGAGGTCAGGCCTGGCAGGGAATGGACAGAGTCCCGGGGACAGGACAGGTGGGGCAGGTAGGGAAAGGTGAGCTTTGTCACGGCAGAGAACGGAGGCTGCTGGCAGGAATTTAACGGGAGCGGCCCCGCTGC
Organism: Pardalotus punctatus; assembly: GCA_013400915.1. NCBI lineage: Eukaryota > Metazoa > Chordata > Aves > Passeriformes > Pardalotidae > Pardalotus > Pardalotus punctatus. The sequence continues at coordinate 67 of VZTX01012981.1, read as the reverse complement.
TCTTTGCCAGGCCAGCTCTGGTCCCTCAAGCAAGCTGCATCACTGAGCATCCCGCACGGGAGTGCCG
>VZTX01012975.1:0-39525 GCA_013400915.1 Pardalotus punctatus | reverse complement strand
CCCATTTGTCCCATTTGTCCCATGCCATCCCATAGGATGCAGATGGGCACACAGATGTGCACTGACCCCCCCACTCCCACCCCACACCCCCAGTACCCCCTTAGAACCTTCAGTGCCCCCCAGACTCCCCCAGTAGCCCAGGGCTGGTCCCCGCAGGCCTGACGGAGGACGAGGATGTCCAGCGGATGCTCCGGGGGTCCCTGCTCTGGAAGGTCAAGGCCAAGGGGGGCTCCAGGGAGCGGCTGTTCCGCCTGCAGGAGGACGGGGTGACCGTCTGCTTCGAGGGACGCTTCAGGCGCACCCGCTCCCCCCAGAGCTGTGAGTGCTGGGACTGTCCCGGGGGGCTCGGGGACACTGGGACACATCCTGCACTGCCATGAGCTGCAGGGAGCGGCCAGGTCCTGGGGAGTGCCCCAGACCCACCCCTAGACCCCTACCCAGGACCTAGACCCACACCCAGACCCCCACCTGGGACTCAGAGCCCAGTCCAGAACCTAGTTCACAGCCTTGGACCTGGACTCCCACTCAGAATTCAGACACCATGTGAGACCCAGACCCCAGTCCAGGATGTCCACTTAGAACCCAGACCCAACCCCAGGACCTGGACCCCCACTCAGGACCCAGATCCATTCCCAGCACCCAGAACCCCACCTGGAGCCCCACCTTGGACCCAGACCCCAGCCCAGATCCCAGATCCCCATCCAGAACCCAGACCCCACCTGAGTTTCAGGCCCCAACCCAGGACCCAGACTCCAGCCCAGAACCCAAATCCCCATATGAGAACCAGGCCCCACCCTGCGACACGAAACTCCACAATCCAGACCCCTGCCTGGGACCCAGATGCCGCCTGGGACACAGATCCCTGCCTGGATCCCCACGTGTGACCTGGGCCCCAGACCCCCACCCAGGACCCAGACATCCCCCAGCACTCAGACCCCAACCCAGGACCCAGTCTCCCACCCAGGACCTAGACCCCAATCCAGGACCTGCACCCCAAGCCTGGGATCCAGACCCTGACCCAAAATACGAATCCAATCCAGAATACGGACCCCCCACCCAATACCTGAACTCCAACCCTCTTCACCCAGCGCCTCCCAGTGCACCCCATGCTGCGCCCTCAGAGCCCCACCCTTCCCCATCCCCCTTGGGGTCAGCTCAAGGTCCCGTCTCCATCCCAGCCAGACTCTGTCCCCCTCCCCGGCGTCACCCGTCTCTTTCCACCCTCCCGTCTGGGATGGGTGCCTGGAGCTGGCACCGCTGCCAGGCGGCTCCATCCCCTGCCAGCGTCCCGGTCGCCATCCCCGCGGGGACAGCGGCCACGGCTCCTGTCTCGCCTGGGATTAGCGGGATAAGCCCGGCTGCGGCACCCGCAGGAGCCGAGCCCCGTGCCCCGGGGCGCCGCGGGTGTCCAGCAGCAGCCAGGGTGTCTTGCAGGATGCTCGCGGGTGGGTGACCCGCCGGGGGAGCACGTCCATCGTCCCTCCCCACCCCGCGCGTGTCCCCGCAGTCTCGGTGACGCACATCGAGGGGGTGCGCGAGGGTCGCCAGTCGGAGGGGCTGCGCAAGCACGGCGGCGCCTTCCCCGAGCGCCACTGCTTCACGCTCGTCTTCAAGGGCCGGCGCAAGAACCTGGACCTGGCCGCCCGCGGCGAGGAGGACGCCCGGCACTGGGTGCGGGGGCTCACCAAGCTGATGGGGCGGCTGCAGGCCATGAGCCAGATGGAGAAGCTCGACCAGTATCCTTTGAGGGGCCTTTGGAGGCTTGGGGACAGGCTGGGGACGGCTGCAGGCCATGCCGGGTGGTTTCCTTACCCCGGCACAGCTGGATCCACGGGGTCCTGCAGCGAGCAGACAGGAACAAGGACAACAAGATGTCCTTCCGGGAGGTGAAGAGCATGCTGAGGATGCTCAACATCGACATGGACGATGTCTACGCCTCCAAGCTCTTCAAGGTGCCCGTCCTGCGCTGTGCCACCCACTGTCCCTGCTGCTGTCACCAGGAAGGAATTGCTGGCTCCTTCCCTGCCTTCCCCAGCACAGAGAACTGACAAACTCCTCACACCCAAAGCCACCCACTGCCACCAATGGCTGGGTGCCATCAGGAGCACACGGTGGGGTGGGGTGAGCTGTCCCAGCCACTGTACAGAGTGTCCCCATGGTGTGACATATCTGTCCCGTGGACAGTTGTCCCTCTGGGCATCTCCTAAGGTCCCTTTCCACCTGGGGAAACTGAGGCACAGATCTGTGCTCTGCTCCATCCCAGACTGGAGGGTCAGAGGGCTCTGGGTGGGGGGACAGGGGGCCATGCCAGTGGCTGAGCCCCACCAAACTCATCTCATGCACACTGCCAACTCCAGGGGACAGGCAGGACAAGGCAGGGGGTGGCTGTACCCGCTCCCCACAGGGAGGGGACAGTCCCTGAGGCTGGGCTGTGTCCCATCAGGAGTGTGACCACTCGGGCAACGAGCGGCTGGAGGGCCGGGAGCTGGAGGAGTTTTGCCGGCGGCTGCTGCGGCGGCCGGAGCTGGAGGAGCTTTTTGGGCGCTACTCGGGCGAGGACCGGGTCCTGTCAGCAGAGGAGCTGCAGGATTTCCTGCGGGATCAGGGCGAGGACTCCAGCCTGTCCCAGGCCCGCGCCGTCATCCGCACCTATGAGCTCAACGAGAAGGGTAGGGCTGAGGGTGTGGGATGGTGGGATCGTGGATGGGCACTGCTGGAGCCACGGGAGGCCATGGGTGGTGTGGGGCTGGGGCTCTGCTTGCTGGTGTCACCCCCAAACTGCTATGGGGTCCTCCAAGGCTTGTGTGACTGTCCCTGTGTCCATTCCCAGGGTGCCCCCAGTGTCAGCCACCCAGCACATGGCCTGGCTGGTGCCTGGTGGGTGCGGCACTGCGGGGACAGGGGATGAGGAGGTGGGGATGGACAGCAGGTGGAGTTCCGTGTCTCATGGGTGATGCGATGCCAGCCCTGGTATGAAGGTGACACTGCCTCAGGTCCCACCATGGCAGGTCCAGGGAGAGCATGGCACTAGGAGGGCAGGGGACATCATGGTGGGGTTGAAGGGTGTCCATACCTTTAAGGTGTCACAACAGTACCCTGAGCGTAGATGTGCCACTAGCAGGATGGGGGACATCAGATGGGAGATGGGACACAAAGGGACACGTCTTCTGGGTGCCACAGCACCAGGTCTGGGGTGAACATGGTACTGTGGGGACAGAGGGCATCAGGGTGGGGACAGGAACCTCCAAACCTCATGGGTGTCACCCTGCCATGTCCATGGTGCATGTGGCACTAGCAGGATGAGTGACATCAGGATGGATATGGGACACTCCAAGGAACTCACCTGTCCCCTGGGTGCCACAGTGCCAGGTCAGGGGTGAACATGGCACCTCCAAGTGGGGAAAGCCCCCAGGGTGCCACCCTGCCAGCACCATGCCAGCCCTCTGTGACACCTGCCACCGTGTCCCGCAGCCAAGCAGCAGGACCTGATGATGCTGGATGGCTTCATGATGTACCTGCTCTCGGCTGCCGGGGACATCCTCAACCAGGAGCACACCAAGGTGCACCAGGACATGAGCCAGCCCCTGAGCCACTACTTCATCTCCTCCTCCCACAACACCTACCTGACCCGCAACCAGATCGGCGGCACCAGCAGCACCGAAGCCTATGTCAGGTGGGTGTCCCTGGTCCCCGCGGAGCCCCAGAAGGTCCCGTGGCTCGAGGGGGACAGGGACTCACGCGGTGGCGGTGGCAGGGCGCTGAGGGCAGGGTGCCGCTGTGTGGAGCTGGACTGCTGGGAGGGCTCCGACGGGGAGCCTGTCGTCTACCACGGCCACACGCTCACCTCCAAAATCCTCTTCCGCGACGTCATCGAGAGCATCCGTGACTCCGCCTTTGAGGTGAGGCCGGCGCCGGCAGCCCTGGGGGTTCTGGATGTCGGGTCCTGGATGCTGAGTGCCGGGTGCTGAGCGCTGCCCATCCCCGTGCCCAGAAATCCCCCTACCCCGTCATCCTGTCCCTGGAGAACCACTGCGGGCTGGAGCAGCAGGCCACCATGGCCCGGCACATGAAGGCCATCCTGGGGGACAAGCTGCTGACACAGCCCCTGCAGGGGCAGGACCCCCACGATCTCCCGTCCCCCGAGGTAAGGCCACCCACTCACCCACCGCAGAGTCCCCATGTCCCCTTCGAGCCCCGAGCTCAGCCCTGCCTCCTGCAGCAGCTGAAGGAAAAGATCCTAGTGAAGGGCAAGAAGCTGCCAGAGCTGTGGCAGGAGCCCCGGGGTGTCACCTCCCTTCTGGACCCCGAGGAGGAGGAAGAAGAAGAGGAGGAAGAGGAAGAGGAGGAGAAGGTGCAGGAGAGAAGCCCCCGGCGGGTAAGGGACTCTCCTGGGGATGTGGCACCAGGGCACCAGGGCATCCTGGTGGTCCTGATGGATCAGAGCATCCTGGTGGTGCTGGGGGCCACGGCATCCTGGCATTGTCCCATGTGAGCACTGCCAGCACCCCCCTCTGCAGCGCCGCTCTCTCTGTTCCAGTCGCTGCAGTCGCTGCAGGAGATCAAACCTCTGCAGGTGGGCCATGGGATGGAGCTGGGGGGCTGACAGAGTGGGTGCTGTAGGGCTGGTGAGCAGCAGTCACTGCCTGGCAGAGGGGACCGAGCCTGGGGACCCCTCAGCTGCGCCTCCCTCTTCCTGTTGGGATGGGTGGTCCATTCCTGGGGTTTACGACACTTTGGGGTCTCCATCACATCCAGGGTGACCTGTTGAGGTCTGTATCACCTTGAAGGGGTGTCTCCCTCAGTTTCACATCACTTCAGTGTCTCCATCACCCTGAGGTCTCTGTCACCTCAAATATTCCACCACCTCCAGCTCTCCATCACTTTGGGATCTCCCTCTCCCTGAGCTCTCTAACATCTTGGGCTGTCCATCCCCTTGGGTTCTTCACAACTTCAGGTTCTCAGCCTGCCTGGGTTCCCCATCACTCCCTGGTCCATCATTCCATCGCCTCATGTTCGGCACCACCTTGGGGTCTCCAGCGCATCAGGTTCTTTGTGGCTTTGGGGGTCTCTGTTGTTGGGGAAGATGAAACCCTCCACACTCTATGGCCTTGGGGGTCTCAGCACTCAGCACTAGCAGGGTAGGGAGCTCTGTAGGCCCTCGGGCAGGCAGGTGGCCACCAGAGACAGGACGGCCCTGATGCCACGGTGGCTCCGCAGGCCAAGGACGCATCGCAGGTGTCCCCGGAGCTGTCGGCGTTGGTGGTGTACTGCCAGGCTGTGCCCTTCCCCGGGCTGGCCCAGGCCCTGCGCCACCCCCAGCCCTGCCAGATGTCCTCCTTCAGCGAGAGGAAGGCACGGAAGCTCATCAAGGAGGCGGGTGAGGGTGACAGGATGGGGACAGGGGTGGGGACAGGGATGGGGACAGGGTGGCTCCATGCTCCTGACATCACTGGGATGCAGGACAGGCTGAGAATGATGGGCTCTGTCTCTAGGGTGGCTCCCTGTGTGATAGTCAGGGACACACTGGCCTCACCCAGGCTGCCCTGGATGGGTGGGGCTGGGGTCTGCTGGCAGGGACAGGGCCAGAGGTCAGGGCTGGGGTCACAGGACCAGGATCAAGGTCTGGGATCAGGGTTTAGGATGTGGCATTTGGATCCACGGCTTGGGGCTGGGAATAAGGTCTGTGTCAGAGTTCAGGGACTGAGGCCTGGGCTCAAGGTCTGGGCTTGGGGATCAGGATCCAGAGTCAGGATCAAGACCTGAGTCTGTGTTCAGGGTCTGGGGCCCAGGGTCAGTGTCTGCGGCCAGGGTCAAGGTCTGGGTTTAGGATCTGGGTTAAGGCACAGGGTTGAGGGTTTTGGTTTGGACTCTGAAGTCCAGGAGTCAGGGTCTGGGGTCAAGGTCAGGATCCAGGGTCAGAGGTTTGGGGTCAGGGGTCCAAGGTCAATGTCCAGGGCTGGGGCCTGAACACCAGGGTCTGGTTTCAGCGCCTGGGTCACATCTCAGACTCAAGGTCCACCCAGCTGTGCAGGCTCTGTCCATGTCCCTGGGCCCATCACCCACTGCTGGGGCCCCTCAGCAGCACCCAAGGGCTCAGTGGCCCCACTGAGCCGTGTCCCCCACCCAGGCCCGGCACTGGTCCGGTACAACGCCCGCCAGCTCAGCCGCGTGTACCCGCTGGGGCTCAAGATGAACTCGGCCAACTACAACCCCCAGGAGATGTGGAATGCCGGCTGCCAGCTGGGTGAGACCCCCAGACCCCCCTGTGACCTGGCACCTGCCCCCAAAGCTGTCCCCCACCCTGACACCTGTCCCACTGTCCCCACAGTGGCCCTCAACTTCCAGACGCCGGGGTACGAGATGGACCTGAACGCCGGGCGCTTCCTGCCCAACGGGCGCTGTGGTTACGTCCTGAAGCCCCTCTGCCTGCGCAGCCCCCCCGGGGAGGGGTCCCGGCGCCTGGCGCTGCACATCAGGGTGAGGACACCCCACGACCCCGGTGTCACCCACACCCATGACATTCCAATGCCTGGCCAGGTGCCACCCCCATCCCTTTCCCCAGGTGACACCAACCCCACTTCCAACCAGGTGCCACCCAACCTCTTCTGGGTGACACCGACCCCATGCGCAGCCTGGTGCCACCCATGTCCCCTCAGGGTGATGCCAACCCCATGTACAGCCCAGTGCCACTCACACACCTTCTCCTGGGTGCCACCAACCTCTCTTCTTCTGGGGACATTGACCTTGTCCTCACATCTGTTTGGGTACTACCCATGTCTCTACTCCCGGGTGACACCGTGTCCCCAAATCCAGCCGGTACCAGCCATGTCCCCTCTCTGAGATGGCATCAGCCACCTCCCTCCTCCCCATCCTGTCCCCAGTCCCAGCCAAGTGCCACCCACATCCCTTCTCCTGGGGACCCAACCACACATCACTTGTTTCTTCTCCTGGATGGCACCAACCACCTCCCTCCTCCTCACCACATCCACACTCCTGACCTTGTGCCACCCATGACCCTTCTCCTGGGTGACCCCAACCCTGTCCCCAAACCCAGCTGGTGTCAGCCACTGGACAGCATCAGCCACCTTTCTCCTCCCCACCGTGTCCCCAGTCCCAGCCAAGTCCCAGCCACGTCCCTTCTCCTGGTGAATACCTCTCCCTACCCCTTCCCCATCCCCACACCCTCCCAAGCCCCACGTGGTCCCTGTCCCCCAGTCCCCAGCTCCCTGTGCCACAGGTGATCACGGCACAGCAGCTGCCCAAGCTGAACAAGGACAAGGGCAGCTCCATCGTGGATCCCTTCGTGCGTGTGGAGATTCACGGCAGCCCGGCCGACTGCGCCAAGCAGCAAACGCACCACAAGCTCAACAACGGTGAGTGCTGGCACCTGGGCGCCCCCGGGGACACCCCTGGGCACCCCGTTCCCCCAGCATACCCCACCACAGCCCCAGTATGACCCCCTTTTCCCCAGTACACCCCACTGTGGCCCCAGTATCATCCCGCTCCCCCAGCCTGCCCCAGTCCCCCCATTCCCCAGCACAGGACCGCAGCTCAGCCAAGGCAGGGGCAGTGCCTGGGGGTCCTGCTGGTCCCTGCAGGGCAGGGGGTGGCCCTGGTGGCAGCACTGGGGGTCCCTGTGGGGCGGTGGGTGGCCCCAGTGGCCACACCCACCCCCCACGCCGGTGCCTCAGGTTTCAACCCGCGCTGGGAGGAGACGCTGCGGTTCCAGGTGCGGGCGCCCGAGCTGGCCCTGGTGCGCTTTGTGGTGGAGGACTATGACAGCACCTCCTGCAACGACTTCGTGGGGCAGTTCACGCTGCCCCTGCCCAGCATGCGCCAAGGTGGGGGCAGGTGCCACCCCGCTGCCCCCCGGGGGTGGGGATGGCCCCCTGCCACCCGCTGAGCCCCCCTCTGTCCCCAGGGTACCGCCACATCCACCTGCTCTCCAGGGATGGGGCATCCCTGTCCCCCGCCACGCTCTTCGTGCACGTTCGATGCAAGAGCCTGTGAGGTGCCCATGGGAGGGACATCATCGTGTCCCCATGGGGGGGACAATGGGCTCCTCTGTGGCTGGGCACCCTCCTGCCTGGAGACACCCCACACCGTGTGGGGACAGTCTGGGGACACTGCTCGCCTGTCTGTGGTGACACCAGGGCTGGGAGGACCCAAAGGGGTGGGGACCCCGCTCCCTGTTCCCCAGTGCCACCCCATTTACTGGTGCCCTGCTCCTCGGTCCTTGAGGGGACAGAGTGGCTGTGACAACCAGGATGGGCTGACTGGGCCATTGACAGCCCAGCACAGCCCCACAGGGGTGACATGGGTGACAGCAACTCCCAAATGTCACCAGTCCTAGCCCTGCTTGATCCCAGCCCCTCCCTTGGGATGCAAGGACGGTGCCATCACCATGGAGCCCCTGAGGGGACCCTGCCACCCCACACTCCATTGTGCCCAGGTGGGGACACATTCCCAACCTCTGCTCTGGCACCAGCGACAGTCAGATTTATACCCCAGGGTCAAGCCAGTCGAATAAAGGTTTTATTTTAACAGAGCCTGTCCCAGTGTCCCTGTCACCCCCCGGGCCCGGCCTGGGTGGACCAGGACTGAGCCCACCCCCAAAACAGCCCGGGGGAGCCCCCAAGCACCCATGGGTGCTGCCCCCATGGAAACCGGGGGGAATCATTGGAGAAGCCCTCAAACGCACCATGGGGACAGAGAGAGGGTCCCACTGGGTGCCCCCCACCCACACCCAGCCTCCTCTACCCCAAGACAGCAGGGACACAGGAGGGGACACAGAGGTACTTGCATAGGTGACACAGGACCCCAAGCAGGGGGGATGTGATGGCACTGCTGCCGGGGACACGATGGGCTCCTGGTCCCCACTGAGGCCCCACAGGTTCAGGCTGGGGTGGGCACAGGCTCTCAGGGTCCGTGGTGCCACAGGGTGTGACAGGGAGACGCAGGGACAGGGAAGTGTGGGAGTGCATAGACGGGGTCTTGGCCTTGGTGTGCAGCTTTGGAAACCTTTGGCTGGGCAGGCAGGAGCATCTCGGAGCTCTGGGTGGACAAGGTTCATGACACGGCAGGAGGCTGTCCAGGCACTCCTTTCCCAAAAGATCTCGATGGGATGAACGTTTTCCGTGAAAACATTTCCTTTGTCTCGGCGGATCCCACAGCACGAGGTGACAGCGGGAGCTGGTGGTGGAGGCACCGGGGTGGCGGGGGAGGCTGTGGCCCCAGGGCGATGCTGATGGTGCAGATCCGTATTTCCATGCTTCCCGAGAGCAGCTGAGCAGCGGCTGGAGGTGTGGCAGTGGCGATGGAGCAGCCGCAGGTGCCCACACTGGGGGCTGAGGGGAAGGAGCCCCAGGAGTCTGAGCAGAGCAGGGTGTGCCGGACACGCTCGGAGCCAAATCCCCCCCGGATCTTCGGGCACTGCTGCCCCTGGGCTCAGCCCTGTTGAGCAGGAAGGGCTGGAGTCTCCGTCGCTGGGCAGGAGATGGGACAAGGCAGCGCTTGCACAAATAGCCCTTGGAAAGGAATCTCGACGTGCTCCCGAGCCCGTGGGGAGGGACCCAGTTTAATGGAGTTGGGAGCAAACCAGGGGCAAAGAGCCGAGCAGGGGAGAGCCCAAAGCACCCTCGGGGCAGGCAGGAGGGTTTGGCCACTGGCCACCACGTCCCAGTGCTCCAGCACGCCAGAGCCGCAGCATCAACCTCAGCTGTCCCCACGGAGAAAAGTCCTGGTCCAGTGGCCCGGTGGTGACCTTCAGCAGCCGAATGCAACTCATGGCAGTTGGGAACAGGAAAGATTTAAAATATATATAATATATACTTTTATTATTCACCCGTTAAATCCATTATATGCCAATCATGATCTAGTTTCAGCAGTTACATTCCCTTGATCATGTCTTTACGAGGATGCAATTAAACCAAACAAGGAGACGGCTGACGGCAGCAGGGGCGGCGGCTCCAGTCCCCCTCTCCCGGCATGGGTCCAGCTTTGGCAGAAAGGATGAGGGCAGCACCTCCGCAGGCCCGGCTCCTCCACGCTCTCCTGGCAAGGGCTCCCTTACTGCAGCACCAATCCAACCTGGGAGCAATGGAAATGGGGGGTGGGATGTGTCCTCTGCTCCATTCCCAGCTCCATGTGGATGCAGCTGGGAAGGCTCAGTGTTGTCCATGTGGGTCTCCCCACCAGTCTGCGATATTTGAGAGCAGCAAAGACCGGGCTTTGTGGCTGAATGGGCACATGGGCCCTGCCCAGCTCTGATCTGGGGAGGTGACCATTGTTTGGGGTGTGACAAACCCTGTCAGGCTATGAGACAGCCTTGAGTCATGAGCCAAGGATGTTCTGAGCTCATGATGAGTATTTGGATGGAGCACCTCTCCTATGAGCTGGGGGTGCTCAGCCTGGAAAAGGCTCCAGGAGACCTCAGAGCCCCTTCCAGTGCCTAAAGGGGCTCCAAGAGGGACTTTGGACAAGGGCCTAGAGTGACAGGACAAGGGGGAATGGCTTCCCACTGCCAGAGAACAGGGTTAGATGGGCTATTGGGAAGAATTTGCTCCCTGTGAGGGTGGGCAGGCCCTGGCTCAGGTTGCTCAGAGAAGCTGAGGGTGCTCAATCCCTGAAAGTGTCTGAGGCCAGGCTGGACAGGGCTTGGAGCACCCTGGGACAGTGGAAGGTGACCCTGCCCATGCAGGGGGTGGGACAAGACACTCTTTTAGTGTCCCTTCCAACTCAAACCATTCCATGATTCTGTGGTTTGGGAGAAGCTGCTTCTTAAGAGCCTGGTCCCTGGACGTGTCCCTCTGCAGGCAGCTGGCACTGGCCGCCTTTCCCAGAGGGCAGAGGTTGTCGTGCAAGGGGTAGGACTGAAGCTGCACTAGTCCAGGAATAAAAGGAGCTTGGGAAGATGAGTGTGGAGGGATTTTCCCCAGGGACACGCTCTGTGCAGGCACAAGGGGATGGCACAGGGAGTTGACACTGGATTCACCTGTCACCGTATGTGACACTGTGAGGATGCTGGCTGGGAATACTGAGGTGTGGGTGACACTCAGCTCATGTCCCCAGGGCTGTGGGGATGACACCCCTCACCACACATGGGGAGGATGCCCCTGGCACTGACCTTCTCTGGTGGCATGCTGGGACACTTCCAATTGTACAGGTAATACTGCAGGTTCCCGTCCCCGATCCCAAACTTCAGCTTCTCCAGGAAGGTTTTGTTTTCCATGAGATCCAGTGCATTGAAGACGTCAAATCCTTTCTGCACAGGGAAGACATGAAGCCATCAGTTCCTGCTTTTGTGCTGGGGAGCTCCTCTAACCTCTGAGCTGCCTGTCCTGCTTTCCTGCCCAGCACTGCATCCCAGAAAAAGTGAAGAGCCCAGCCTTGGAGTCCCCAGCCTGAATCGAACTGCTATGGACACGCTGCAGGACTGTTTGCTGTAGGACATGAGTAACGCCCTAAGCTCAGCTCACCACGAGCTGGAAGGTTCAAGGTACCCCTGCACCCCTCTGCTGGGGGGCAAATCCTTTAGGATCTGGGTGTCTACAGCCCTGGGAACAAACCCATCCCACAGACCCAAGAGTGGCCAGCCTGCAGCGAGCTGCCCAGTGAGTTTCCTGGTGAGCTCCTGGTGAGCTGCCCAGCGTCCCACGGTGCCACCCCATCCCTGGCATCCCTCACCGACTTGGCGAGGATGAGCGCGTCACTCATGAGGTCAATGAGAGGCGTCTTGGTGTGAACATTGTAGAAGGAATAAGCAGCTTTCAGACTCTTGTGGGTCGGGTGGTTCATGATGGTGGAGGGCAGCGTGTAGAAGCTCAGGAAGTCTGTCACCTCCCCTGGGGCACTCTGGAAGGCAGAAGTGACATCACCACACGTCAGAGCTGGGATAAAGCCCAGCTAGAGGGCTCTGCCAGTTGGAGCAATGAGTGGGAGGAGATTCAGGGCATCCCAGGATGGAAGCACCACCCTGCAGGCAAACTCCCACCCTGGAAGGGCATCTCAGTGCCCTCCCCGCTCTGTCCCACAGCTCCAGCAGGGGCAAAATCCCAGGAAAACACCCCCCCACCTTGCTCCTGCCCCTCACCTCTACCACAAAGGTGTCAATGATGTTCTCCTGAGGTAAGAACCAGTGCTCCACCTCCTCTCGGCTCATCACGGGCGTCAGGTGGAATTGCTTCAGGTATTCAGTCAAGAGCTTGTGCACAGCAGAGATGTCCCTGTGCTCCATGGGCCGCAAGCCGGGAGTCTTGGGAGTCTACAGGAAGTGGGACAAGTTGTTTTATTGCCTGCACAGTGGTTTTCAGCACCCAAGGGCTCTCCAATGAGCAGCACAGATTCTCTCTGCTGAGATCAGCCTGTTTTCAGCCCCCTGGCCCTGCGTGCCCAGCAAGGGATGAATGTGATCGGCCGTGACGCCGATGGCAAAGATCACAGAGAGCACAGCATGTCCCAAATCCCCAAGTGCCAGGTCAGGTCCCACTGGAGGTGGCCTCCTACCCACTAACGATACAAGCTCTCTGCTTCCCTCCAGGTCTCTGCTCCCACTCACAGCGGGGCCGAGATGGGAGACATGTCCCAAGCTCCACAAGATGTTATTTCCACTTGGCCTCAATTACTAATCTAGGGCTGGGATGGCTCAGCAAGCCCAGATCTGCTCTGGGGCTGAGTTTCTCTGCAAAAACCAGTAGCTCCAGCCCAGCAGCTGCTGCCTGTGGGAGGCAGGAGCTGGGAGCTGCCCAGCATGACAGCAGCACTTTCCACCCCGAAGGGGCAGCTCTGACCAACAGAAAGGAGCCAACAAGGTCGGGGAAGGTGGTGGCAATTTCAATGCATTGTTTGTTTTTTTTCTCTCCCATCTCCAGCTGGGGAACTTCCCCAGCAGGACAACTGCAGTGCCAGAACCGATCAGTGTGACTGAAGAATGAGGGACTAACTGGATCCAAGGTCACACGGAGGCTGTGTTTGGACAGATGAAGGCTGTCACATCTGCCTGCTCGTTTTACCAGGATGACAGGCTATGACTCACCAGCAAACAAAAGCTCACAGGGTCCTCTAACTGCAAGAATTTGCCCTTAAAATGCAGGTACCCAGGCAAAAATACATAAAGATTAAATAAAGCACAACTGCTTGACAGAGTCATTTACTACACTGAACCAACCCTGGGTCTCCAGGCAGAGGACTTGACCTCGCCCAGGACGTCTGTGCCTCTCCCCTCGCCCAGTGAGGAGCAACTCCTGAGCTCTGCTCCCGGCTGGCACCCACCTCGGGCAGCCGGTAAAGCTTCGTGGTACGTTGCATAGTCATGTTCCTGCTCAGGTGGGAAAATTTGACCTCGATGAGTTTCCGAGGATTCAGGGAGCGGTGCCAATACCTGCGGAAACACACTGGCAGTGGGAGACTGGTTCTGGGGCAGTGGGGCGGCCACAGGGGCACGAGGTTCCCGTGGCTGCTGTGAGGGCAAGCGAGAACATCAGGCTGGCAGCTCCCCACAGAGAGAAACACGGCTCTGAAGCGCTTGTGCTGCCAAAGCCTCCTCTCCTGCGTTACATGAGCAGCTTTAGCAAAGCCACCGCACTTAATCCTGGAAGGACAGTGTGGGGAGGGAAACGTGGGCTGGGATCACGCTGTCCTGTCCCGGGGAATCCCACACGCTACTGGCCACAGAGGGGACCTTGGGAAGGGAAGATCTGCAGACAGGAATCTTGGGAGAGCCACAGACACTCACCTGCAAGTCCCCACAGGCTTTGGCAGCACCACTCCCGCAGTGTAAACAGCCTGGAAGATCCCCTCCAGATGCACCCTCCGCGTGATCTCACGGATCAGAACCGGAGCCACCCGTTTGGAGCGCAGCTTTTTGTGGACACACAGGAAGTTTATCTCCACCATCTTCTTCTCTCTTGGGGAAGAAACCATGCAGAACATGAGGCTTGGCTGTCATGACCTGGGAGGATCAGACCAACGCCCTGGGCAATCTACTTCAGCAATCCACCTCCGAGCCCCTTCAAGGGAATGAGGAGGCAACACCTCAGGGAGGGGGCAGGGGCTGGGTTTGGAGAGCCCTCCCTTAAGCTGTTACCCAGGGATTCCCAGGGAAAATGGTCTGAATCTGCATCAGGGGAAGATTAGGTTGGGTATCAGGGCAAGGTTCTTCCCCCAAAGGGTGCTGGGCACTGCCCAGGCTCCCCAGGGAATGGTCATGGTCCCGAGGCTGCCAGAGCTCCAGGAGAGCTTGGACAACGCTCTCAGGGATGCACAGGGTGGGACTGCTGCGCTGCCCTGCACAGGGCTAGGAGCTGGACTGGATGATCCTTGGAGATCCCTTCAAGCTCAAGATATTTTATGATTTTACATCTCCATCTAGCCCTGGATGATTTCTGTAAGCCAGAGCTCTAAGCTGAGCTCACTCGTTGAGGAAAACAGCCTTCAGGGGGGTTAAAAACAAAGGTGTCCCAGCCCAGAACATCCCTACCTGCATTAAATATCCCCTATTTCTCCAAGCTGCAAAACTTCTCCCTGGCTGAAGGGGGCACATTTGGCTGTGGGCTGGGGAGGACAACATAGCCAGACCCCCTCAGCCTTCCCAGGAAACCCCAGGTGCCAGCACAGGGCAGGATGAGAAATGCATTGGAGCACTCACGTGTCATAGATGTGGATGGTGGCTGGAATCGCGCTGATAAATCCCACCAGCTTCTTGCTGGAGACCACTCGGACCCCACAGTGCCACTGGGGCAGCCAGCCTGGAGGACGCAGTGCCCTGGGGAGGGGACACACCTCAGCAGCCACCTCCTGTCCAAGGTCCCCAGGGTACCTGCTCCTGCCTCCCGCCCCGCCGTGGGACACCCTGTGTCCTGCTCGCAGGCAGGAGGACGAGAGGGTGACAGTGATGTGACAAGGACTGCTGGGATCCAGGGCAATTCCCGCACCCCACGGCCAGTCCTCACTAGTGACAAAGGAGGAAATCCCTGCTCCTCGATTCAGGAACACCCTGAGGAAACAGCAGCTCTGCTGCAACAGGACTCCAAGAGTAATCGCTAGCAGCTTCCTTCATCCCACAGCTCCAGGGCACTGAGGAATTCCTCAACTGCCAGGATTTTCACAAACACTTGAGGGATCAAACCAAAGAGGAAAAAAGTCCAGTTTTAAGCTCCCATATCTTGAAGGAGCCAGAGGCAGCCGGTGACAGCCCCTCTCACCGTGTCCCTGGGACACTGTACACAGTGACAGATGGGGAAGGGACATTTCAGGAAGAAGGGAGATGGGATAAGCAAAGGCAGCTGCAGCCCTGTCACCGGGATCAGGCTTGACAGCATCCCACACCCTCTGCTCCGCACTCCCGGTGCCACTCACCACAGCAGGAACTCAGGAGAGTAATCGAACCGGAACATGTTGTCATCGTCCTCCACGTAGTTCTCGTTGAGCAGCGTATAGAGCTCCTTCAGCTGCAGCAGCACAGAGCACAAGGGTTAAAGAAGTTACTCAGCCATCACCTGCCCCCACACAGACCCCGGACACTTCGTGTGTGGCCACAGCACCAGGGCACCATGTGCAGCCATGTCCCTGCTCCTGGCACGTCACCTCACTCCGGGGCCATGGACCAGTGGCACCCAGAGCAGGGGGAGCAGCAGGACACAGGTCAGCCCCGTGTCATCTCCCAGGGGGTGGGTCATGCTCTAAAGGGTCTTCCTAAGGGAAAGCTCCTGGCTTCAGGCATCCTTACATCCCCTTCAAGAAACCAGGCCAAGCTGGCCAATTTGGGATGGGTACCAGGGAACCACAGTGGGGGGAGTCAGACCCATCCAAGCCCAGGGAGATGGTGTGACAGAGCTGGAGTCACCCGCTGTGGTGAAGGATGTTTCCTTCCAACCATCCCCAACAGTCCAAGCACAGAATTGCCGACCGAGACACTCCCAACACGCACAGAGCTGCCTGTACTCACCACACCTCTATCCCCCAGGTCCAGGGCATCCCAGGTGAAGCCCTGGGGCAGGGTGTAGGGCTCCTGGCGGATATTGTCCTTGTCTGGCTCCACTGGGCCGTGGGTGTTCACCACTTCTCCTGTAAGACAGAGCGGGGAGCCGTGAAGATCTTCACTGCGTGAGGCCAAACCTCCACGACACATCCATCTGGTGTCCAAGGTGCCTCGTGTCTCCCACCCCTGCAGTGGCAGACAGGGATTGTCACTTCACCCACCCAGTTTGGGACATGACAAAGGGCAGGAAATCAAAACTCTTTCCAGGGCAACGGTGGAGCCCATCAGGTGACCAAACACAGCCACAGCTCATCCCCCAGCTCCACACGTGATGCCTGATCCTTCCCCAGCCCCACAATCCCAGCCTGGGCCAGCACTTTCCCATGAGCCCCTCCATGGAGTGGGGATCTCCAGCCAGCTCTGGCCACTGCCACTTGGCAAGTGTCAGCGTTTCCTGCCCACTGTGCCTAAAGAAGAGTGCAGTGAACAACACAACTCCTGTTGTAAAACCACTGACTCCTAAAGGCCCTGATTCAGCCAGGAGATGTCAGCTCAAGCTCCGGCTTTCTCGGGGATGTCGGCATGGTGGCATCACTTCAGGGCTGCCAAGAGAAGCGAGTCGTGCTAATTAGGAATTCCCTTAAAAAGGCATTGAAAAGGTTTCCAAGCAATGGGGAGGTGATGAAAGCCCAGAGCAAAAACTTCCCCCATCACACCCACCCCGGGCAGCTTCCAGAAATATTCACCCCTGGCCGCCCTCTCTGTTTTGAGCAGGTGCTGAACTGCTTTGAGATCTGGCCCCAAAAACCCCACAGCACTTCTGTTATCCAGCCCTAAATAGCCCTGTGTCCATAACACCGTGTGCTGGAGTGTGCCAGGACCACGAGGAGCACTGGGACACGGTGAGTGGCCGGCAGCCAGGGCACAGCCACCAACGTGGTGTTGGGAGGAATGAGCTGCTCTGTGCCTCCCCCTCCCCAGGAGACACCTCCCACCCTTCCTCCAGCGTTTTCCATGCTTCCCATGTCCAGCATCTTTGGAAAAAAGGGCTAATGCAAGACCAGGCTCTGCTGTCTCACATGACCCTGTGCCATCTCACTGTGATTCTCCCAAAATAAAGCTGAGACTGTTGCTCCCAGGAAAGGTTTTGAAACCCAAAAAGGCCTCAGAGTGGTGTGGAGAACATGAAACGGGAATCAAACACTGCATCTGCAGCAAGAGGGGCACAACCCCATGAAGGGAAATACTGAAGAGCAGCCAATTTGAAGCCATGACAAGTTTTGGATAAATCTAGAAACTGTAGGCTTGGACTCATTCTCTAGCTCCCCTGAGCTCTGGGGGATGCAGATGAGGAGAGACTAGATGAAGCAACCCTGGACACCCCAATTAGCCTGGGAATGAGAACCTTCCAGCCAGGCAGCTCTCCTGTCATATCTGCTGAGAGCTCCTGCCACGGTGCCAGCAGCAGATCACTGCCACAGGCTGTCAGGAGCAAGAGGAAGAGCTGGAGCAAGGACTGGAGCTGGGAAGCACAACTGGGATGTTCACAGGGGGAAGAAGGGAGCAAGAAATGGGGGGGGCTCCCTGTCCTTAGATGCTCATGGCACCTTAGGATGGGGATGTTTTGATGTTTGTGCTTCCCCTCTCCTGGCTCAGCTGCAGCTCCTGCCTGTGCCAGGGCAGGATGTGAGCCCAGCAAAGCCAGGGTCAGCTCAGCACATGCACCCGCTTCCCAGAGCTGCTCCCATCACTGTCCAGCCCTGACTGACCCCAAGTTACCTTCCCCACAAGGACCCCTGTCTGGGAAGCTTCAACCCCAGGAACTGGACATCTGGACAGCTCCGAGTCCATAGCATGCGGCAACACCACACATGAAACTTGGGTACAGAGGGCTGGGGAGACCCAACTCCAGGGCTAAAGACTGGGATTATGGGATGCCCAAACACAGGAAGCACCAGATCAGATGTCTGAAGCGGTTCCTTGTTCCTCTGCACCCACACAGTGACTGCACAGCTCTCCAGACCCCCTCAGCCACTCAGCCCACGGTGCTGAATGGTGGACAAGTGGTTTTGATGCCTTTGCAGCCCAGGCCAGGCAAGGACTCACTTGGTGACCACAGAGCAGCATCTTCAGGCTTCTCTGAGGGCTTCCTGGAGCAGCCTGGGGACCACAAGGCCTCCCCAGGGCCCACAGGACAGTGAGGGGCTGCACATACCTAACTTGGGCACTGGCTGGGTGTCCCAGAACTGGTAGCTCCTCTTGCTGGCCTCCTCCATGGTTTTGGCAGGGCCCTGACCTACAGAGAAGAGCTCGATGGCTTTTTGAATCTCCTGGATCCTCTCAGCGGGTAAAGAGTTCACCTGAGGGCAGAAAAGGAGGGTGGAAAGACAAAATGAGTAAGCTGAGTCACCAGGTCTGTATCTGTGCTCCCCATTAGGGGAACCTGGAGCTGATCCTGCTGTGGGGTGTTCTCAGGAAAGGGAGAGCAGGAGGAACCTCCCTCCCCATCCCCAGTCCTTGAGAGGATGGAGGAACCCTTTCACCAGCCACCTGCCACACACCTAGGCCTGGTTTCTAGGCACTCCTGGGGCAATGGGGATGGATGAACTGCCAAAAAATGCTTTAAGCTTCAGTTAAGAGGAGGCTGTGAGCCCCAGGAGCAAACCTCCCCACCTGACATCCTGCAGGGACAGATGCATCAACCCACACCCAGCACTCGGGATTCCTTCAGTGGTTTTTCTCCCTCACTGTTCAGCCTCCTCCCTCTAAGCTGGATCTGTATCCACAAACTGCAGCTTCCAGAGGAGTCCCTGGACACCACGGACTGGGACAAGGCAGAGAGGTTGAGTCAAGATGAAAGACACTTTCATCCTCCTCTTCCTCAGGGTGGATGGCTCTGCACAGAATTCCCAACCCCAGTTCCTCTCTGATCCCTGAGGAATTTAGTTTGAAAACCGCAAAGCCCCAATTTAAAGCTCTGCACAGTCAGACGGACAAAATATTCAAAATATTTGGACAGGAACTGGGCATCAGACAGAAAACAGCCTCTGCTGATGTGTGTCCTCTGTCACAGGACCAGAGGGGATGAGAAGGCCAGGAGGGTCAAACCCTGTGTGTCCCATGCTGCTTCCCCAATCACCAGCTGCTGGAGAGGATCAGGCAAAGCCCAGAGGGGTAAGACAGACCCTGCTCTCCCCAGCTGCTGTTCTTGTGATAATCAAGCAAAATATCAACACCATCAGATGTCACCCCTGTGCTGCTGCGGGCAGGACTCGGAGCTGGCAGGTGGCAGCTCCTGCCTGTGACAGGCAGCTGGTGTCTGGGAAGAATAACTTGGAGGCGCCAGTCTGACCCTGGAACTGGCTGGGATATCCAGCCAAGGACTGCATTATCCCCAGACTGCTCTGCAAACACCTTCTGCAGCAACAGGAATTCCCACGCACAGAGCCAGGCTGCAAAATCACTCTAAATCTGAAGTTTTTTGAGTTGCCAAGTGCCTAAAACCAGGACTGGGAACTCTTTTTCCTTGTCCTAAATGGCACTGGAGAGGTTTGGGATGGGGCTGGCTGTTGTGGGGGGCCGGGATTCCAGGAAGGGGTCGGTCACCTTCACCGGCTGGTCCTGAGCCTGGTCGGGCTGGTCTCCTCCTCCTTTCTCTTTCTTCCGTTTGGGTTTCTTTTTCTTCTTTTTGGCTCCACTGTCATTTGCTGGACTCAGGCCCCTGGGGAAGAAAAGAAACATCATTGGAGCCTCGAGGTTTTCTTTTGGGAGAACACTTGTTTGGTTTCTGAAGCACTCTAAAGAAAATACAGGCTCCCTGCTGAGTCCAAGTCTCCAGGACAGGGAATACTCCGTGCACAGAGGGTGCAGCCAAGCACCCGCCCCACAGCACAGAACTCCCTGTGAGCTCCCAAAAAGCGAGCAGCACCAACACTTCCCACCTCACAGCTTTGGTGGTGGTGGGGACTGTGCCCTGCGCTGCAGGTGATCACATCACTGCTGTCACACCACCCCACTCTGCCACCAGTGCTCAAATCCTCTCTGTGGAGTGGTGGATGCCCAGCTTTGGCTTTTTCCTCCTCTCCAAGCCCAAAGATAGGTGTGGAAGCAGCAAACGCTGGTCCAGCCTGAGGGATAAGGCCCCACAGCAGGTCCAGGGACCACAGAGGGGCTGGGGGCCAAGGGCACCATGCCGAGTGTCACCTCCCCTGCACAGGTGATGCTCGAGGGAGATGCTGGCTGTTCATTGGAAAATTATTATATTGTTATGCTGGAGCTGGAAAACTGAGACTGAGGAGCAAATCTCTGGGAGTGCAGGGTGGGAAGCACCTGCACCAGGGCACAGCTTCTCCTGCCAGGGATGCAGAGCAGCCCAGGACACCCAGATCATGATCACCCCGAGAACAGCTGCTGGTGTGAAACCCCTCACTGAGCCTGGCCTTTGTTCCAGCACCATTGTGATGCCAAAACACCGGAGAGGTGCCTGCTCCCAGCACAGCAGATGGGATCTCATGATGATGACCTCGTGATCCTGCATGGAATGACCTGGCACAGGACAGGCAACGTTATGGGGGAGCTGAGATGCCCCAAGATGGGAGGGAGCCTCCAAACAAGGCTACAGCCTCCGAGAGGGTCAGGGTTCAGGAGAAAATTCAGTCCTGGAAAGGCTGGAACTGTTCTGAGGGATGAGAGGGGAAAGGGAGGGACACAGGGCCACGAGGGCTCTGTCAGCTGCTAACACATGAGGGGTCTCCTGCAAAGCAGACTGGGGACAGCGTGTGGCAGCACATGGCTCAGCTCTGTCCTGTCCCTCAGTGCTGCCAGGTGGGGTCAGGATACAGCCCGTGCATTTGTACTCTACAACAGAGGTGTCTCCTGCCTTGCAACCCAAAATAACTCTCACAGCAGCGACAACCCCACAGATCTGACCTCCCAGAGGCATGAGACTGAAACCCCCACAAGGACTGCTCACTCCTGGAGCAGTTTAATGTCTTTTACCAAACACAAGATAGTGGTGAAGAGGGTGGAGCAGGGAAGAAAAAGAAGAAACATACTGGAAAATATGTTGGAGCAGCATCCAGCTATTTATTTCAGCAACACCAGAACAAGGAGGAGCTGAGAGAGGAACAGAGCTTGAAGACATGCAAGTGGAAGGTATCCCAGGCCAGGGCAGGGGGTTAGAACGAGGTGATCTTCAAGGTCCTTTCCAACACAACCATTCTATGAAATCCCTGGGCTGAGCAGCAAGAAGGTTTTGAAACGGGAAAAGATGGAGAAATGTTTTTGAGGGATGAAGCTGGGAGATGCCTGCAGATGTAGCACAGAAAGCCAACGTGATGGGCTGCATTGTCCTGGGGAGCAGAGGAGGATGGTTTGCAGGACAGGGAGCTGCTGGGCTGGGGAAGCTTTTCCTCTGGACAAAACCCAAACAGCAGTAGAGACTCTGCAGACAGCAGGCAAAAAGGATTCTCATCTATCAGCAGAGCCTGTGTGGGACACCAGGAGATGGGAAGCATTCCTGGTGTGGGAACAAGCAGTGGTTCAGGGCAAGCTGCTCCACAAAAGGGGGTGAAGAGAAGCCCTCCCTTTTCTCCTGAAGTGCATGAAGGAGAGCAGAGAGGAGCAGGAGCAAAGCCACAGCTCTGAGGAACAGGAANAGCACAGAAAGCCAACGTGATGGGCTGCATTGTCCTGGGGAGCAGAGGAGGATGGTTTGCAGGACAGGGAGCTGCTGGGCTGGGGAAGCTTTTCCTCTGGACAAAACCCAAACAGCAGTAGAGACTCTGCAGACAGCAGGCAAAAAGGATTCTCATCTATCAGCAGAGCCTGTGTGGGACACCAGGAGATGGGAAGCATTCCTGGTGTGGGAACAAGCAGTGGTTCAGGGCAAGCTGCTCCACAAAAGGGGGTGAAGAGAAGCCCTCCCTTTTCTCCTGAAGTGCATGAAGGAGAGCAGAGAGGAGCAGGAGCAAAGCCACGGCTCTGAGGAACAGGAACAGCAGCAGCAGCAAGGACCAGCATCCCGGGGTGCTGCTGAACCATCCCTGGGGGAAATCTCACCTTCCCTCCCACTGCCAGGAAAGGGCTTTGCCTCCATCCAGGAGATGCTGCCTGGACATGACAGCAGCAGCAGTCCCAGCACAGTGCTGCTGACACCACTATTGATTTTGGTGACAAATGTGTGATGGCTTTTTTAACTCCCTGGGGAGGAGCACGGGCAGATCCTGGCCACACTGAAGTCCTGGGATGAGCAAAGCCACCTTGGAGCTGCAATAAACACATCCAAACCACTTCCTATCAATTTTAACACCACAAACTGACAGCACCAGGGGAATTCTTGAGCACACCCCAAGGGCTGACGCTGGAAATTGCCCCTTTCTAAGGAGACAGACAAGTGTTCCCAGCTCACCTGCACGTTGGGATGCTGCAGGTGTCAGACGAGACAGACAAAATGCTCCCCTCTTACTCTGTCGGCATCGCTTTGCTTCATAAATCAGAGCTGCCAACTCCCAGCTTGGTGCTAATGAGCTCGGCCCAACCATGCCAGGCTCGCAGGTGAAAGCACTGACAAAATTCCTCCCTGATTTATGAGCAAAGCTGTCGTGACCTGGAAGAAATCAGGTTGGCAGAAGGTGGGATGAGGTTTTGCATTCCAGGTGCCACGGCCTGGGGAAGGGCCCTGCTCCAGCCAGGAGATGAAAACCAACCTGGCAGAGAAGCCACCAGCATGCAGGAAAATGCTGGAACACCTGAAGGTCCCACTCACTACATCCAGAGAAGCAACAATTATAGGTATTTTTTATTTTAGATCTATTTAGGAAAGCAAATATCTTCTTTCTCCAGAGTAGCTGCACCCCTCAGACACTCTCCAAATTAATGACAATATCCCACCAGTGTCCTGGGACAAGCCATCACCATCCAAAATCTCAGCTACTGCAGCTGGCCCAACCCACAAAGCTGAGAGGGCTGCAGCAGTTTCACCCCCAGGAAGGGTGAGCTGCCAGCCCAGCTCCTGTCCAACAGCCCACAGCCTTCTCAGCTGCACTTACGGCTTTTTCATTCCTTTTTTCCTCCCATATCCCTTTGCATTCCGAGGCACTTTGAGAGATGAAGTAGCTGAAGAAGGGCACATTGGCTGTGCTGTGTGAAACATCTCCTGATTCCCCGTGGGATCACCATGGTCTCTCCTCCAGCTGAGGAAAACCCTTCCCTTCCCCTGGAAAAGGCATCCCCACCATCATGCCATTACTTAGCACTCCAATCCCTCCTTTCCCATTACCAGGCAGCTCCATGAGTTGGAGAAAACGGCTCCAGCACTGCCCAGAAAACAACCCCCATAACCTGAGTGATCTTGAAAATTGATTTTTGGGAGCACCTAAAGACAGTGGCCTGGCTTGTTCAGGGTGAGACCTGCTCAGACTAACTGTGCGAGCACAGCTCAGCCCCTCTGGAGGCTGGAAAACACCAGACACACTCAGTAGCAAACCCCTGGATCCATGGCTGTTCCCACCCCATTCCCACAAGGGGAACAGCTCCAGCTGTGGGCAGCTCCCTCAGCCTGGTGGGAGGCTGAAAGGTGTCAGATGAGAAGGTGTAGATCCCTGCTCCGTATTTAGATGCTGGAAAATCCTCCTGCCAAGCCAGGGGCTAATCAGGCAGGGTGCTTAGGCTGTAATCTCGTTAGAGGCTGGGGCAGGGAGGGAGGGAGGATCTCCAGATGGCAGAGCTCAAACCCAGGTGCTGTCAGTGTGCTCCCTACACCTGCAACTGAATCCCACGTACTGGAGCTCGTGCTTGTCCCAGGAACACCTTCTCGTGGCTAAGTGCAGGCAGGGACTGCCAAACCAGCAGCTGCCCCTCTGCCCCCTCACACCCCATCAAGCCACAACCCAGCTGTGCCACAGGGTGCTCCCAAATTTTTCCCACCTGGAACAGCTTCCCCAGGTGGTTTTGGCAATAATGGAATAGTTTCACAGGACTGGGAGACTCCCGTCCTTGGTGTCACCAGTGCTCCCTCTGCCTGTGAGGTGACAAATCCCACCAGGCTGAGCCCACTCCTGCCTTCCCAGAACCACGGAATAAACCCTCCACAGCCACCAGGGACACACCAGAAGTTCTCTCCACACAAAGGAAAACGTGACAAATAGCAGAGTGGGATTATTTTCTTTGGAAAATCAACTTGGATAGCCACAGCTGAGACCAGTGAAGCCACTTCCCAGTGCTGACATGGTTCTAAGACTGAGGAAACTCAATTCCTCTTTCCTGTCCTTAAAAGGAAAGGAAGTATTGCTTTCACTAAGGAATACTTTCATGTTTTAAACCTCAGCGCCAAGATCCAGTGACTCCCAGCACTGGCATGGGCAGGGCTCTGAGTGTGGCTCTACAAACCCTGGCAGCTCAAAGCCCTTCCCCTGCCCTGTTTTTGGGGACAGTGTCACTGCAGTGACCGGAAACACTCCCACACCCCAGTGTAATGGGATGGTATGGAATCAACAGAATTAATGACAGTGCATCCAGAAAGAAAATCCTCCTCCTTCCCACCACTTGGTCTCTCCCTGGTGGGTCCCTGTTGGGTTTTGGGGGTACAGGAGATTTGTCAGAGAGCTCCAAAGCCTCCCTGCCTCGCTTTCCTTATGGCTGTGCCCACCAGTCATGCTTTTGGTGTTATTTCCCAAGCAATCCAAACTATTTCCTACTGGATATTTCCCAGGCTCCTTGTGGCATTCCAGCTCCTTGGGGTGGCAATGCCCACTCCAGGATCCAAGGAGGGCTCCAGAACACACCTTTTCCTGGCAAAGGGCAGGAGGAACCACTGGGCTGGGAAATAGCGGTGATTGAGCACCGCGTCTCGTCTGCTCGGCTCTGGCTTCCACAAACCTAATCATGTCAGAGGGAAAGAAAATAAAAATCTCCCCAAGCACGGCTAAACCGATTAAACTGAGACACGGTGCCACACCCGGGAGGCAAATAAAATATAAATGGGCAGCTGTGCTGTCATAAAAAAAGCCTCTGTGATATTTCTTGTGTGACCTTTTATTTGCTTCGGCTCCTGGGCAGGCAGGATTGCCTATGGAAAGCTGCTGATGGAAGGAGAAGGGCTCTGTAAGCCCACAATTTCTGCTCTGCAGGGGTGGGGAAGTGGCTGTTGAGGCACGAGGCGAGCAGGAGGAGCCCAGTGAGGCTCAGGTGCAGGAATAACAAAGTGCAGAACCGCTGGAAACCTCTGGAAAGCCACACGTTGATACTCCCCTTCACAGCAGGAAAGAGGATGAAGCCTCTCCTGCAATCCCAGGCATGGTGAGGCAGCTCTGCACCGTATTAATTAAGGCAGTGAGTAATTAAGGTGCTACGTTAAGCATTCCAGCTCTTCCCTACTGAGATAAGGACCTGCCTCGCTGCCTGTGCTCACTCCCTGCCCTGTTGTTATTATTCCACCATTCCATACCTCTGGAGGCTGCGCTCCTCCAACCACGAGACAATGTAGGCAGAGCAAAACCCTGGGCTGTGTTTAGGATAACGACGAGATGAGTGTGCAGAAGGCTGCGATTATTCTAGGGCACGGGGATGCCACATGCTCCGGAAAACAGGATCACGCATCCAACCCTGCCACCACCCTGGGTGTCACCGCGAGGATGGCGATGCCAGGAATGGGCTGAGGCTTGTGCGGGAGGGCAGGGGGAACGTGGGGAGACACACCCTAATACAAGGCCAAGAAGAGCTGCTAACTGGGCCTATTTCTGCCCGAAAAAGGCACTCGTGGACCCGTCCCGGCCGCCCGCAGCCGTCACCCATACGAGCCACGACCGCGCCCGACCCTGCTGAGCTTCGGACACGCTCCCTCAGCGGGCGTGAATGGGCGCCAGCAGCACCGCCCCCCCGCCAGACTGACCGGCGCCTCGACCAATCGCTGCCAGGGATGCTGCCCAGCAACCAATCACTGCACCCGAGGGGAGGGGCGCCCCTCACTTCCCGGCCGCTCCTCGCCTCAATGGGCCCGGCCACTGCCGCGGCACGCGGTCCCGGTCACCGCTCACCCCCGGTTAGAGCCATGCTCCGCCTCGTTCTCGCAGTCGCTGCAATGCTCGTGGTCGTTCTCCTCCGTCGCCGGCCGCGGAGGCCTCGCCGGTGGCCGCTTCACTGCTGTCTCACTATCGTCCGCCATCTTGAACGGGGCCTCCGCGCGTGCCGCACCCCCACAACAAAACGCGCCGCGATTGGGCGGCGGGCCGCGGGGCATGCCGGGACTGGTAGTCTGCGTGGGCATGCGAGGGCAGGGCTGCCCTTGGGCCGGGACTACAATTCCCGGCGGTCTCTGGGGGGGTCCCGGGGCGGGGCGCCAGGGGCGGGAGAGTTTCCTCACACCGGGGCAGCCGCGCGGAGGCCCTGCCGGGCGGAGAGCTGCGGCCCGTCCCCTGGCTGGCCCGTCCCCTGGCTGGCCCGTCCCCCGCCGAGGCCGCGGTGCTCGCGTCTCCGCCCGCTTCCTGCTTGAGGGGGCGGGTCGAGTCTTATGAAGGCGGCGCTGATTGGCTGGGTGGGACGCCCCCTGTTCCCGCCAGCCAATAGGCGCCCGGGACACTGCGGCGCGGGTGAAGCCGGGCGGAGGGTGAGTGGTGAGGGCGGTAGGAGCGGGTCCATGGTGGGCCCCGCGCCCCGCGGGGTGGGTCAAGGTGGTTGTGTCGGCAGCTCTTCCCCCGCCAATTAACGATGTATTTGGTGATTCTTCCTTTTAACTGCAGCCTCCTCGAGTCAAACACCAGGTCTCTCAGCCCTGGGCAGAGCCGAGGAGGGGTTCAAGAGCAGAGCCGGGTGTAGGATGGTGCTGGAGGACACGGTCTAGCTCCATCCCCTATCTCTGTGCTCGCCGGATGGATGGATTGAGGGTGGCAGCTTGTGCTGTGCTCCAAATCCGCAGAAGTTGCAACACGGGAATTTTTGGGCACTTAATTCTTTTAAAATCCAGCTCCTCAGTGCCCTGGATGCATCTCCTCATTCCTCACTGCAGGAACAGCTCACCGAGTTTTCCAGGCTGACCAGTCTCTGGCTTGTGTTCTGGTTTTCCCCATGTCTGGCTTAGTTGGCACAGGCCAAATATATCCCCAAAAATGGTGTGTTTGGGGGAAAACTGGTTCTGGCTCCTGCCAGTAACATCTGCAGCAGCGGGCTGGCCTCTCCCCTCGTGTGCAGTTCAAACCCGAGCTCGTTAAATATTGATGCTTGAGATCTATGCAGGCCCTTGGACAGCACAAGTGTTCAGATTCCTGTCTGGCCCTTGTTTCCAGGATAACCCTTCCAAGGGCTGCTTTCCCCCTGCAGTAATTCCTGTGGTGGAGGCATGCAAAGGAGGCACAGAAATAGCAGGGGTTTTGGGAGCAAGTCCCAGCTGAGGCTGCAGGCCAGAACGGTGGAGTTACTGCAGTTAAAGCCCTGTGTTTACAACGGCAGGAGAGTTTTTAGTGTATTTTTAAAAAACAGGCACATGGAGCCTCCACCACTGTGATCCAGATCCTCCTGGAGCAGTGTGCCCTTCACAGGCTGCTGCAGTGTACAAAATCCTGGTGGGAGGGTAGGATTTTAATCTGCTGGGATAAATAAACAGCCCCTCTGTCACTCCAAGCCCTCTGTAACACCAGGAGAGGCTCCTCATGGGGTCCAGGTCCTGCTTGGGATGTACATCAGCCTCCCCAATGCACCGCTGTGTGCTATTATTATTTTGGCCCTCTCTGATTCCTTTTTGATCCCCCTTGTTGCTGCTGGACCTATCCCCATCTGTTGTCCTGGTGTCTGGGAAGGAGCACGTGGTGCTGCTGTAGGCTGGCATCAGCGTTTGGTGGAGCTGCTCCATGAGCTGCTGGCAGGGGCTGCTGCTTCTGCTCCAACCCTGCTCCTTCCCTCTCCTGAGCTGCCTCCAGCTGCCCCAGGACTTGCCCACCCCCTCCTTCCCCCCAAACTGTGGGTCTGGGTCCTGTTTATAGGATTGAATTATGACTAAAGTGTCTTTTTTGTTGTTTTCTAGCCAAAGAGACGTGGTGCTGTGTTTTCACCCATCCTCCACCCTCCTGCAGCCCCGTGTTCCCACCTGCTCCCCTCAGGTGCCAGCGAGACAGGCCCCACTCGTGGGGGCAGTGCAGGCAGTAGGTACCTGGTTCCTTTATGTGCAGAGTTTTGGGGGCACTGGTCGTGTCTGGAGGGAGGGTGGAGACCAGAGCCAGGTTGGGCAGAGTGATGGTGACTGAGATTGTTGGGGTTGGGCTGCCAGGAGGAGCAGGATCTGGGCAAGAGGAAGCCAAGGGGTGACTACCGGCAGCCTGTGGCTCCTGGCCAAAGATGACGGAGCCAATTCCTTCTCAGATGCAGCAGCCACAGGCTGGGCTGTGGGAGGCTTGGCCCCTCACCCATGGTGTCACCCTGGGTGAGGTGACAGCAAAGTCAGATCTGCTGTCCTTGGGATTTGCAGGACACGGCTGCTCAAAGCCCTGCACGCTCTGGGCTGGGGCTGCAGGGGGGACATTGGGGTCTGTGCCCAGCCTGCTGAGGCTGTTGTATTTTTGGGATGCAGATGCTCACAAGAGTCCCCTCAGCTCTCCAGAGCTGCCTGTGTGGCTGAGCTTTTTGGTTTTGAGAGCGCACAAGCAGGATTTAGAGAATTGCAGGGTTTGGATTGAGCAGGGAGAGATCTCTGTGCAGGAGCTGTGAGAGCAGTGTCTGCTCGGGGTCAGCCAGGGGTTATCAACCCCATCCCAGCCCCGAGGCCAAGGGCAAGCACAGATCTGTGCTCAGGGCTGTGTTTGCCAGCTCCCAGACACCAGTTTGCTGCCAGAGCTGTGGTTTCTGTGTCTGTTGGGTTGCTGGGCACTACAGGAATGGGATTCACTGAGTGCCTTGTGGGCTGTGCCCCGATTGTGTCAGAGGTGGCTGAGCTCCAATACCCGGCTGCAGGGACTGAGCAGGGCTCTCCTCTCAGGCCTCGTGTGTCCCAGTCCTGGCTGAGATATTGTCTGAGTTCTGCCCTTTTTTCACTGCTCTTGGGTCACCCTCAACAAACCTGCCAGAAATTTCTCCTGATTTCTCTGAGCAGGTCCAGTGGAGGCCATGGAGATTCTCCAAGGACTGGAGCCCCTCTGCTCTGGAACTACACTGGGAGAGCTGGGGGTGTTCACTTGAAAAGAAGGCTCCAGGAGACCTCAGAGCCCCTTCCAGTGCCTAAAGGGGCTCCAAGAGGGCCTTTGGACAAGGGCCTGGAGTGACAGGACAAGGGGCAGTGCCTTCCCACTGCCAGATGGGATATTGGGAAGGAATTCCTCCTCCCTGTGAGGGAAGGGAGGCCCTGGCAGAGGTTGCCAAGGGAAGCTGTGGCTGCCCCATCCCTGGAAGTGTGGAACTGGAGTGGGCTTTAAGATCCCTTCCAACCCAACCCATTCCATGATTCCATGACTCAGGGGGCTGTAGGTGGGACTCTGGTTTGATGGGTGCAGATGCTAAAGGGGAACGAGTTGCTGGAGCTGCAGATAAACCTGGAAGAACTTAAGGCTGGCTCAAGTGGCACATCCAGAATTAGGAAGGTCCAGAGAAGCCTTGTTTAATCAACACTGTCCTTCAGCCTGTGAAACAGGGATACCCAGCTCAGAGGGTGCCAAAATCCTGCTGATATCTCAGTGATACCCTGAGAAAGTACGAAAATGAGCTTTGAATGAAGTTGCCTGTTAGGGACTAAACATTTGATGTGCGCAGCACAAACAAAATGGCCCTGTCCTGGTACATTTTCCAGCTCTTCTCTTTCCCTTCCAGAGCACGATGTTCCTGGTGGGACTCTCGGGCGGGATCGCGTCGGGGAAGAGCACGGTGGTGGCCGTGCTGCGGGAGCTGGGCTGCGCCGTGATCGATGCCGATGTTATTGCCAGGCAGGGTGAGTTTGCCAGAGCTGATCCTGCTCCCTGAGGTTCCCCTGACAACCGGGATCGCTGCCGGGAAGCGCTGACGGCAGAGGGTGCTCTGGGTACATCGGAGAAGCCTTCCAACCCAACTTCCCGCTCTGCGAGGCTGCGGAGCAGCCGCCGCGGGGCAGCGGATTGGAACTAGGATATATTTTTAATAAAGGAAAAAGAAGATCATGACCTAATAAACACCGTGGGGAGATTGTGCCCTGAGTTTCCCTCCCCCGGTGTGTGATGCTTGCCAGCTTTGAAAGCCAAGTCAGGGCAAAAATGAAAGTGGTTTCCTGTAAAGAGGGATCCCTTGGCTAATGCAGTGTGCCCCCTGCGGCCCAGGACACCCAGCCTCCAGTGTCACTCTGTTACATTGGGTGGGATCACTAACGTGGCTGAAAGAGAATGTCCCTCTGTGCTGGGTGTTGTTTGCTTGGTGATACTGAGAGATCAGACCACAAAATTCATGTGCTAAAAAAAAAGAAAAAAGGGGGGGGGTGCTCCAGAGATCCCAGCTCAGGGGGAATTTGGTCCCTGCTCCTGCACTGCACACCTGCCTCTTGCTGCTCTCAAAATGTGCTGCTTGGGCTGGAGGAAAGACCCAGAATCCCAGATCTGTTCCCTCAGTAGGACTGAACCCTCGTTCTCCCTGATTACCTGTGAGATGTTAACCCCTCCATCCCCCTGGGGTAACGAGGGGAGCAGAGGTTGCCCAGAGGAACTGTGGCTGCCCCATCCCTGGAAGTGTCCAAGGTCAGGCTGGACAGGGCTTGGAGCAACCTGGGATTGTGGAGGGTGTCCCTGCCTGTGGCAGGGGTGGAACAGGATGAGCTTTCCCCCGAGATCAGATTCTGGGATTCTGAGGGCTGTGGATCCTGCATGTGGCAAATGTGGGGTCTGTGGCTGAGCCGTGGTGCAGTGGTGTCATTTGGAAGTGCCTGAGCTTTTCTGTTTGGTGAAGAACTTACTGTGTAGCCACTCAAAGCTGCGATGCTTTAACATTTTATTGCACTGTAATTCCCCTGGAGGTGCAGGAAATTTGCTGGAGGTGCTAAAAGCCCTCAGAGACGGTAGGAAAACACTACAGATACTCTGTGTGAGTTTTCTGCCAATCACTGTATTTTCCACCAATTCCTTTTTTATATGTGTTTGTTTACTATATGGATTTCACCCATCCTGAAGCTGCCTTCATGTGATATTCCACGGGAGAAAAAAATTGGTCTTAAAGACTTTTATGAGGCTGGCCTGAGGTTACAACCTGTGGCAATGTTCCTGGATTTGGGAGAGATGATTATCTGCGGTCTGTCCTTCGCTGTGGTTACCCTCAGCTGGAGCTTAATTATGGTTTTATTGCTTCATCCCTTTTGTTGGGTTTTTTTTTTTGGTGGCTTTAAAGTTATACACTCCTGTAACGTCAGAGCCCCTGCAAGGGCTGATTGGGAATTGAGCTTTTAGAAGGTTTCTGTGTTCATTTTCCTGAAGAATTTAGTGACTGATGTGAAAGACAGTAAAAAAAAACAAACCTCAGCAGCTGCCAGAGCCAAGAGCCAAGTTGCAGCAGTGAGTATCCACACAGTGCTGAAGTTTTCAGCTGGTCCTGGTCCCTTTAGGATCTCCCTGCTTGATCCTTGGTGGGAATCGTCTCAGCCCAGTTCCTGCCCCTGCCTTGGCGTGTGGCCATCACTGTGTCCTCCTGCCCTCCCTGCTGACTTGTCACCCCGAGCAGCAGCACGTGCCGGGAGGGTTGTGGTGCTGAATTAATGTTTGCAGGACTTTGATCTCCCAGGTGTCAGCCCTCAAAGGGACCTTGGGCTGGCAGGGCTGTTCTGGCAGGAGCTGCTGGGCTGTGCAGATGTGGTGCCAGGACAGATGTGCTGGAGGCAGATGTGCTGCCAGGGGGAGCATCAGCTCCGTTAGTTAATGAGCAAACCCCATCTGAGGGTGATTGCTGATGCAAACACCGACTTGTGCTGTAAAACCGGCTCTCACCCCCAGCTGTTTGATGTTCTCAGTGGTGCAGCCCCACTCCAAGGCCCATCAGCAGATCCTGCAGCACTTTGGCACCGAGATCCTCCTGGAGAACGGCGAGATAAATCGTGAGGCTCTCGGAAACATTATCTTCTCCCAGCCAGAGAAACGGCGGCTGCTGAACTCCATCACCCACCCTGAGATACTGAAGGAGATGCTGAAGCAGGTCCTGAAGTACTTTGTGCTCGGTAAGAGGCCATGTCCCAGCCTGCTGTGACTCCTGCTTGGGCAGGAGCCATTCCTGCTCCCTCTGCCTTTGGTTTGAACATGGGGAGAGGGACAGGGACGGAGAAAGGGAAGGGATGTTGAGTGACAGCCTTTGTGCTCTGCCTCCGGTGGCCTTTGGCGTCAGTGTTTGGAGGATTCATTCCTGATTCACTCCTGCCTTTCACTGCTGCCCTTCACCGCTTTCCTCTGCGGTTTAAAGTGTATCTGTAGGGCCTGGGAGCAGCTTTGCCGAGATTACCCACTGGATAACGTCACACTCCCGAAACGGCCGAATATCCCTCTCTGCCCCCAGCCTGCTCCGGCTTCAGTGGAAGCTGCGGAGCCCTTTGAGTGTCGATAAGGTGAGGAATGGGCTGACAGCTGTGGCTTCCAAAGTCCCGCATTCCCCCGATAAATGGAACAAATGCAGCTGTCAGGCTGGGCTGGGGAAATGCCAGATAAGATCACCAGCTGTTCTGGAGGTCTCCTTGTAGACAGACGGATGCTTTAATAGAGTCAGTCTGGATTCACAGCTCTTATCGGAGCTGAGCCCTGTGAGAGCTGAACAGGCCAGGGCACCGTGGGGCTGAGCTCTGCTGCAGGGTGAGGAGGAGGAGGAGGAAGCAGCACAAAGGAAGCAACAGGCAGGAATGCCAGGAGCCAGAGATGGAGTCTTGAACTTGGGGCTGCAGGCTCAGGAGGCGGATGCTGTCCTGGCCCTCGGCGAGAGCAGCAGGCTGCTTTGTCCTCATTAGTCAGGATTTAATGATTTGGGATAGCTGGATGTTGTCTCTGAGGATCGCTGTGTAAGGAAAGCTCTGATCGATCAAATCAGAGGGCAGCAAGAAGCCTCTCAGGGCGGAGATGCTGGTGGAATGGTGGCTCCTTGGATGATGATGTCTTTGTCAAGGCTTTGCTTGCTGTGGGCAGCTCTGTTTTAGGGGGGTTATAAAGAGGGGACACCAACAAACCTGGAGATGTCCCCTTGGCTGGGGACACACAGGCGAGTGAAGTCCTAACTTGGAGCTTTCCCCTCCCCTCGCCCTCTCCTCCAGGCTCAGCAGGCATCTCCCACCTCCCCAAACACTGGCCAAGGGCAGAGGCACAGGGAAAACCAGGGGGACAGCGGCTGTCCATGACAAGCTCTGCTCCCTGTGGCGACAGAGGTTTTAAACCCAACTCAGCCCGTTTCGGTGAGGGTTCAGCCCTTGGGCTGTGCCTGGAGGCTCCCCCATGTGTCAGAGTCACAGCTGCAGGAAGTCTGCAAGGATTTCCTTGCTCCCCTTGGAAAAATGGAGCTGTTTCGCCAAAGCTTTTCATAAAGGGAGGAAAGCTGAGCTGGGAAATGTTGGCTCAGATGGCTGCAGCCTGGCAAAGTCTTGGACAAGAGAAGGAGTGGAGAGCAGATCCTGCTGTGGGCACTGCTTCCCGGGAGAGGCCGGCACAGCTGCCGCTCTTGCCAGGCAGGCACTGATGCTCTCATTTCAGCTCCTCATTATATTTCTGCAGTTTCACCTTTGGTCTGAGAGCAGCCAGGTTAGGGTTGGTTTTTTTTTCCTCTGGAAACTTGGAATGAAACCATTTCCTCCCTGTGAGAGGGAGGAGGGCCAGCGGGCTCTGCTCTCCTCAGCTGTAATCGTGGAGCTGTAGAGCTCCTGCTTGCTTTGCTTTTCCTGGCCGTGGTGTGTGCAGCATGAGGGATTTGGGAATGGGGGTTAACGCTGTTCCCTTTTTTGGGGAATGTTGCCATTTCCACAGGTTACCGCTATGTGATCCTCGACATCCCTCTGCTCTTCGAGACACGCACACTGACCAGGTTTATGAAATACACAGTCTTGGTTTATTGGTAAGTGCTCTGGGAACCATGAGGACAGGGACAATGCCACCTCTCTCAGAGGGGATCATCACATCCCTCTGCTCTGGTGAAGGTTCACCCACAGCCCTGGTGCAAACCCCATTGAGAGAAGTGACACCTCCCTTTATAGTGCACAAGGGCCTTCCTGAGCTTTCCCTGGAGTCTGGCACCATTATAGAGGGGAAGTCACTGCCTTTGGGCCTTCCACAACCCCTGCTCAATTGGGGCAGGATATGGGGCACTGTTCCAGTCTGTGGGAATGCTGACACCAGCCCAGGCAGTGGTGGTTCTGCTGATCCAAGCGCAGGCTGACTGTCAGAAATGACAGGGAGCACCTCTCTCATTCCCATTCCATCCCAGTGATCCCCCCTGCTGCCCGAGGAAGGCAGATCCCCCGTTCCCTCCCACCCCCAGCTCAGCCCCGTGCTTTGCCCGGCAGTGACCCCCCGACACAGCTCGCGCGGCTGATGAAGAGGAACGGGCTGGGCGCGGCTGAGGCCGAAGCTCAGATCAGCTCCCAGCTGCCCCTGGATGAGAAGCGCAAGTGGGCGACCCACGTCATCGACAACTCCGGGGACCGGGAGAGCACGCGCCGGCAGGTCCTGCGGCTGCACGCCCGCCTCGAGGATTCCTTGGATTTCCTCTGGGCACGGCTGGCAGTGGGCACGGCTGTGGCCGGGCTTGGAGGGCTGGTGTTCCTCCTCCTCCGGCATTTCATCTCTTAATTCACCTTTTCTCTTAGTCAGGGAAGGGGCCTGAATTTCCTGGTTTGAAAAGGGCAGTGAAAGGCCACCTCTGTTAATGAGCTTTGCCAGCTGAATGCAGACAGCGGCATGAGGCGTCTCCTTGCACACTTCCCAAGGTGAACACAGCCAGAAGTTTTTTCAGGCACATTCTCCCTGCTCAAGTTCTCACCCATCAGCTGTGCCTGTGGCATGAGGCCCTTGTCCCCGTGTGGGTCTCTGTGGTGGCACTTCAGTGAGTTGAGGCACTTTAATCCAGGACAATCTCAGTTTAATCTGGGACAATCTCACTTTAATCGGGTACAATCTCACTTTCATGTCTTCCAGGACAATCTCCTCCCCAGGTGGCTTCTCAGGCCCTGTCACTGCCTGCAGTGTCCCCAGGGTAGTCCCTCATAGCTCAGCCCTCCTAATCCAAATTAAGATTTGGGATTTCCCCTCTTTCAAGGTGATTTAATGGAAATATGTTAAACCAGTGAGGGGGAGGACAGCACCTTGGTCAAATGGATCGGGTTCAGATGGCTGCTCCTCCTTCCTGCCCTCTGTTTCTGTGGCCATCACTCGTGGGTCACCCTTGGCTTTGGATCCATGGGTCTGATCCACCCCAGAGCAGGCTGAGACCTGGGCTCTACCTCATTCAAACTCATTTCCTGCTGTTTGAGCTTCCTTCGGCAGTGGTTTCCCGGTGGGAGAGCCGAGCCCGGTTGAGGCGGGTGCTGGCTCTTCTCTTTTGTTTTAATAAAACTCTGAACAGCAGCTGCTCCGCATCCCATGGCTGCTCCCGCGGCTCTTCCCAGCCCGCTCCCAGGTTGTTCCTATGCTGGGGCACGGCTGCGCTCTGTAAAGTTCAGCACACACAGGAAGAGCTGCTGGGCGCTCCTGCTTTTCCCAGTAAACATCTTGGAGCTGCTCCAGGAGCTGCTTGGAGCAACAGTCTTGCCGTAACCTACCCAGGGGAGGCTGTGGCTCAGTGTTGGCTCTGGGCACCCCATGGGGTGGGTCTGGCTTCCTGGGATGTGATCCTGGACCTGCTGTGGTTCTCTGTAGCCAGCACATTCCCTTTTGGGTATCCGTGTCCCCACTGCCACCCCTTGTCCCACATTTTGACAAAGGTGGGTGCTGCCAGTACCTTGTCCCTGCACGCAGTGATCCCTGATTCTCCAGGATGCTCCTTCCCTCCTGCCTGTACTTGGTCCTGTGAGGCAGTGTCCTGCCTGTCCCCTGTGCCATCCTTTAGGCAAAGGGACCTTCCCAGGGTGTCCCCAGCCAACACGTGCCCCTTTTTGGGGCCAGGCACTCTTCTACCCCCCACCCTCCCCTAAGCCTCACTGTGCACCCGCAGGTTCCATGTCTCACCCACCTGGGGAGACCCTGTGCAGCCCCAGGGAGCAGCCCTGACCTGGAGCGCCCACCCTGGCTACCGCAACTCTTCCAGCTACGGGGCGGCCGTACCCGAGCGCTGACCCCTCCCTGCTCTGAATGCTCCGTAATTGCGCCGTGCCGCTGGAGTCCCTCGCAGCCAGCCATAAATCAGCGCCGGAGCGGGATTTCTCGGCCGAGATAAGAGCCAGTTCCACCTCCCTGCCGCCCGCCTCCGCGATAAATGGGGCCGGGGGTGGAAGGAGGGAGCGAGACGGGGCCGTAATCGCATTTGGCGCTTCGCTCCCGCCCGGCTGACGTTCGCCCGCCGCTAACGAGTTTAGCGGGGCCGAGGGAGCGAGCGGGGCACGGTGAGGCACAGGGCTGCCCACGGCGCTGGCGTGGCTGGGGGAGCCGGGTGTGGGGGGCCCTGAGCTGAGCTGGGGGCTGAGCCCCCCGCGTGGGCTGCGGGCCCAGGCGTTGGCACCCACGGGGGAAAGGCTCTGGAGCTTGGCCACGGAGCTGTGCCCATGGGAGCTGTGTGGTGCCCATTCCTGGGAACTGCCCAGGAGTGCCCCAGCATCCCCAGTCCCACTCCTGCCCATCCCAGCCCTCAGCCACATCCCCTTGGGGACAAGCCCATGGCCACCTGTGTCCGTGGCGGTGGCCGTGTGGCCGAGGCTCAGCCATGCCCCGCCGGTGACAGGTGGCTCAGCTCCCTGGGCGGGGTGGTATCGGCGATCGACGGCCCTGGAGGGGGCCTGGAGCACACCCTGGCCGAGACCCTGCACTCGTGGCACAGGTGCTGCCCCCTGAGCGGGCTCCACATGGGCTCCCAGAGCCCCTGGGTGCTGCACCACGGCCCCGGCCCCGCGCTGAGGCCGCCCCAGCTCGCCGCACGTGCCGCCATCGATCGCGGAGCAGCAGTCACCGTCACCGTCACTGTCACCGTCACCGCGGGCCCCCCGCCCACCGGGGCGGCTCGAGCAGAGCCGGGCCCGCGCCGCGAAGCCAAATATTTGACTGTGCAAATTGGCGGCCGGATCGATTCTGCTGCGGCTGGCGGGGGCTCGTGACGGACGGACACTCCTCCTGCCGCACCCCCTCCTCCTGCACCCCTGTACGAAGCACAGCAGCCGTACCTGAAGCACTTCCTTCCCCGGTGCAACCCCTTCCTGGCGCACCCCTTCTTCAGAGCATCCCCTTCCCCAGGGCACCCCGTTCCTGAAACCTCCCGTTCTTGGAGTACCCCACCCTGGAGCGCCCCCTCCACCGTGCACCCCCTCGCTGGGGTAGCCCCTTCCTCAGAGCACCCCCTTCCCCGGTGGGTTCCTGGAGCACCCACCATGGGACACCCACTGGGGCAGGTGGGGGCAGATGTCCCCCCACGAGGCTGCAGGGACACGGTGATGTCCCCCAGTGGGGAATGTCCCCAGGTGTGAGCTGGGTGGGCACCTCAATCCCCACAAGGGGGGACAGGCTGGAGGCCTGAGCGAGGTGTCACTACATGGCACTGGTGTCACTGCATGGCATCTGTTGTCACAGGTGTCACTGTCACTGCATGGCCCCCGGGGTGTGGCACAGTGTCAGTGTCACTGCACGCCTCCCTGGGGTGTCACACCGTGTCACCATGGCTGCACAGCCCCACTCGTGTCACACAGAGCTGCTGTGCAGCCCTGCGGTGTTGCACAGCTTCACTGTTGCTCCCTGGGGTGTCACATGGTGTCACTGTCACCGCGCAGTGCACAGGGTGTCACTGTCACTGTGGGGCCGCCGGGTGCCACGCAGTGTCTCTGCAGCTCCCGTGGATTGTCACACAGAGTCACCGTCAGTGCCTGGTGCTGGGGCTGTCACACACTGCTATGTCACTGCGTGGCCCACGGGGTGTCACCCACTGTCACCGTCACTGCTGGCCCACAGTGTATCACCCAGTGTCACTGTCACTGCATGGCCCACGGGGTGTCACCCCCTGTCGCCGTCACTGCACAGCCTGGGGTGCCACACACCGTCACCGTGCGGGATACTCCCCAGTGCCACCCCCTGCGCCCCCCATCGCTGGCACCCACGCTCACTGCGCGCCCCCCTCCGTGTCACACCCTGTCCCCACCGGCCGCGGGGCACCCCCGGGACAGCACAGCTGGTCCCAACAGCCCAAGTCCCCGCTCCTCCCACCCCGTGTCCCCCTGGGCGGACACGTCCCCGAGCCCGTCCCCTCCGCCAGCAATGCGGCCGTCACCTCCCAGCACTCACCGCTGGCGCTAATTAACTGCCGGTGCTGGCAGCCCTTAATTGCCGCGCGCTGGGAGGGTGACGGGCCCCGCCGTGTCCGTAATGAGAGGCAGCGTGACGGGGACGGGGACGGGGATGTGCCACCTACACCTTGCCCTCCTGCAGCCCGTGGCCAGGCTCCCCCCACGCTGGGCAAGGGACAATGCCTGGTGTAGGGCTGGGACATGCTGGGATGTCGCTGTCCCCGGGACCAGGGCTGACCCAGCTCCCTGGCCAGCTAGCCAGCCCCTGGGTCAGCTGGCCGGCCACCAACCAACTGGCCAGACAGGCAGACAGACAGCTGGGCAGGCAACAAGCCTGGAGGTCTACTGGCCAGCCAACCCATGCCCCAGCCAGGCAATCAACCAGCCAGCTGGCCAGCTAGCCAACCAAGCCACCAGCCAGCCAGCCCACCCCTCAGCCATCTACCCATCCAGATGGGTGCCTAACCAGCCAGCCCACTGCCAGCAAGTCAGTTGGCCACCAACCACCCAGTTTGCCAACCAGCCATCCAGTTGTCCTTCAAGGCCACCAGACAGTTGGCCAACCCCCAAGCCAGCCCTGTGGCCAGTCCAGCAGCCAACTGGCCAGCTCCAGGGCCATCACCTCGGGGCTGGTACCGTGGGGCCTTCTCTCACTCCCATGTTGATCCATGCTGGAGCCACATCTGCCCTCCCTGCCCACAGCTGAATGCCCCCCCTCCCCCCAACGGCCCCTTCCAGAGCCCATCCTGGGAACACAGTGGGATTTTGGGGGACAGCATCCAAACTCATCAGGGGCAGCCTGCAAATGACCACTGCCTCCCCAGACCTGTCGTCGTGGGCTGACATTGGGCTCGTTGGTTGTGTCCAGCTCTGAGTCCTAATTCCAGCTGAGCCACTCCTGGGCAGAGCCCACCCAGGCTGAGCCACGGCTGCAGGACCAGGTGGCAGGTGTGGGGGGCACAATGTCCCTGTCCCCCTGGCCAAGCGTGGTGCTATGGAGAGTGTCTGCCACAACACTGGGAGGGGAAACTGAGGCACAGCACAGCTCCAGCCTCACAAAGCCCCCTGCCCAGCCACCCTTGTCCTTCCCCAAATCCTCCTCAGTGAGTCCCTCAACAAGCAGGAGGTGGGGGGCACAGCCACCCCCCAGCCAAACCTGCGCCTTGGAGCATTGACTGTCCCC
>VZTX01012971.1:0-40667 GCA_013400915.1 Pardalotus punctatus | reverse complement strand
CCCCCCCCCCCCCCCCGCCCCTACACAGTGGAAATAATGAAAGGAGAAGAAAAACAACGCGAGCAGTTCATTGTGAATTTTTAACTATATTCACTATTGCAGTTCCACAAGGCCCGTATTTATTGAGAAATAGGCCAGTGATGCTTGTTTCACAGTACATGTATGCTTTAGCGAAACAATTATATCTACTTTAGAGAAACTTGTTGCCATTATGAAATGATTGTACATGGTAACCCTCGTGTCTGACAGTTTTACCTTCTCTGACAGCAGAATTCTGGTGGGAGAGGTTTTGCAGCAAAAGAAAAGGCCTAACTTGCTGTTTCTTTGCTGTTCCTTCCTTCCTTCATGGGAGCTGGCTGCTGTCAGTAGCCCAGAAGGTTACCATAGCGAACAGTTCCATGAGGCATAAGGTGTGCCACGCAAAACTCACGCTAGAGAAAATGACAGTCCACCTTGTAACTTCAGAAATATCATTGTTGCAACCTACTTAAGGTTTGCGATGTGTGTGAACTGGTCAGAAACATTTGATATTTAAGAGAAAAAGTTGTTAATGGCAAGTAGTCTTGCTCCTTCAGGAGTGGGGGGCTGTAACTTGTAGCATCCACAGCATCTAGCAGGATGGATTCCTGGTCTGGTTGAGGTCTGTGATTACTGTTTCAGAATAGCCAACTGTTGGGACAAAGTGAATCAATGTGAAGATAAAAAAAGATCAATTAACTGAAAGACTAGGTTTCTTGTGTGGTAGGTGCTACTGACATGGATTTTACAATTTAAAAAGAAAGAGTAAAAAAGTATCTGCCTATCTGAAAGATCATCTCTAGGGAGAAGACTTAGTGGCCTTCCTGCCTTCAATTCAGCCACTTCCTCTTTTGCGTTTGGTTTGTGAATTGTTGCTGTGATTGAGGGATGAGAATGAAAGGTAGTTCTTCCCAGAACCTATGTTAGGAAGATGCTTATGGACAAGACAGACAACCAAGTAAAACTGATCTCAGTACCTTTTTTCATGACTCACAGTTAGGAAGTGGCACAGCAGTGTTGGGGGGAATGGCTTTGCTGTTGTTTGGTGTGGCCGTGCTGGGCACTTACGCTGGGACAGCTCAGGATCCTGTCACATTAGAGCTGACATGCTCCTTCTCCACTGGAGACAGCAGTGCAAGATAGGGAGCCGGGAAAGAGTGGCAGATCTCTGTAGTTATTGGTCTGTATGGGTTTTCCTTTGCTGTTTTTTCCCCTTCTACTATTAATTTGCTGGTATTGAGTTATCTTATCTGATTCTTAAACCTGGCAAATCTCCTAAGCAATTGCTGCGTGAAAAAGGTGGATTAAGTGTAAACTGACATGTTAATGACTGATAGAGTTTGCATGGTGTAATCTTTATATTCTGGGAATCCTTTCACTGCCTCATGGGGAAGATGTTAATGAGTACTGCAAAAAAAACATGTGCCATAGTATGTTTTGGTAACACTTTACAGGGGTTTTTTGTCATTTCTTGGCAGACCAGTGACAACTGTAGACCACAATCTTTCTGTCATGGCTGCCTTTTGAATCCACTGTATTTGGTATTCACCTTAACATCATTGTTGTGCTTCCACTTGTGAAGTTTGGCCATGGCGTGATCATCATGCGGTGATGCAGACATCAATACAATCATTTTGTGCTGGCTTAAGTAATTGTCCTACAACTGCTGCACTTGAGGCACGTGGCAACTTAATTACACGAACATGCTGACAGTGAAATGATTCATGTTAAATCCACTACAGTGTCCTTTAAGTGCATGGGAAAATTAAACCTGGAGATGTTCAGCAAGGGACATTTTGGGGAGAGAGCTACCAGTGCCTAAAACCACAGGGCTTATATTACATCCATTGTTCCTATAATGACATGGCAGCCTTAATGCTACAGAATAGTCTTGGGATTTGGTTTCTTGTCTTTTTAAGTGTGCATTTCTATGTCTTGTAGATTGGTCATTGGCTTGAAACAGTGGAGCTTGTGCAAGTTACAAATGTTTTCTGGACCTATAACTACTTTCTTTGTGTTGCCCATCTGACTCATCTTGCTTGATGATTAGCAGATTTTATGTGTCATCTTTGTTTTGGTATCTTGGAGCATCAGTGTTGCTGCTGGTAGTGGACTTGGCTTTGTGCTCCTTCTGCTTTTGGGAAGTGGCTGTCAGGTTTTATGTCATAGGTTTAAACTTGAAGTGGGTGTTATTTAAAGCTTTTAAGGTGGGGGGTTCCCCCTCTCAGTATTACTTTCTTACTTGAAAAGTCAGGGGATAGGGTAAGGGAGAAGGAGTTGATTTTTTTTGTTT
The DNA here is from genome assembly GCA_013400915.1 of Pardalotus punctatus. Taxonomy (NCBI): domain Eukaryota; kingdom Metazoa; phylum Chordata; class Aves; order Passeriformes; family Pardalotidae; genus Pardalotus; species Pardalotus punctatus. The sequence goes on along the minus strand of VZTX01012971.1, from coordinate 38,356 downwards.
TGATTCAAATGCTTGTTGAAATGGTCCTGAAGGCAAACACTGTGTCAGTGTGCAAGATCCTGAAAGGGAGATTTAGCAGTTCACATTCTCCAAGTTCAGAAAAAGTCAAAAATGAGAGTAAATTTTTATCTTTATTTTATATTAGTATCTTACGATTTTTAAAGCCATGACATCAGTGAAATGATATTTTATTGTAATCATGTATTTTTCTAACTTTAATCCATAGTTCCTTCCACTGTGTGGTTTTCTTTATATTGATAAAACCTATGAAAAAAGCATTGAGATGCTAATTAGTGCTCATTTGATTTTAAACTAGTTTAGGTTCCCAGGGTGCAGAATATAAATACATTTTTTAAAGTTAGATTTGGTGCATGTAAGATGCATGTTTTGTGTTCACTCTGTATCCATGTTGATTTTTCCTCCTTTTTCCCAGACTTAGCATGCTGACAATCTTTGTGGATTGGTGGTGATCACAGGATAGTAATAGTAATATTAGTGACAATAATAATAATAATCATAGTAATAATTATCATTATTATTTTGCCCCTATTTATGGGTGAGATTGTGGTTATTTAAGTGTTCTTAGCAAAGGCTAGTCTGTAGAATTAAACTATTACAACATGAATTCCACTCTGCATTCTTAATAGGACATCTCTTAGGGGAATTACATGGTTGAATATTTTAAATGTTCCCCTGTGAGAAAGGAGGATGTGAGCTTAGGCTGAAACAAGAGACTGTACCTATCAGTTGGGACTCTCCAGGTAACTCGCTGCATCTCTGGGAAATTAGTGAATTTTAACTAATGCAAAGCTGCCATGGTAGTTACCGAGTGGCAGGGGAATGCTCTAATAACCTTTGAAGATGGAAAGCCGTAAGTCTTCAGGGTAGCTCTGCTTTGTTTGGTTTGGGAGTGTTGGATTGTCACCCACAGATGCCACTGAGGAGTGTTTGGCTGGGAGCTGTGCAAATAAAGAAGGCCTGGGAGCCACACGACCAGGGAAGCCCAGGTCTCAAGGTCTCTTTCTTCTTCTGTCTCCCCCTCCTCTTTTTCTCTTTATTTACATCTTCTGGATTCTCTGCGATGTTGTCATTCGTCTTTCAATGGAGACAGTGATGTTTAGATTTATTTTCCCTATGGAAATAAGCATCCTAGTATGACACTTGTAGGATCTCAGTGTCGTAGAAACCCCAGCCCCTCAGTCATGTTTTGTTGACTGGGTTTGAGGGAGAGTCATGAGAGGAGAGGCAAAAAACTGCACACATGCAGATATTCCAAATTAATCTAATGAGCCTTGTTTCCTAGGATAACCAGGTAAGCAATAATGTTAAAAGCTGAAGTAAAGAGGGCTTCAGTGAGGTTTGCAGTGGAACAACCGTCCCTTCTGTAATGCTCATCTCCAATACTGGCATTTCTGCTATTTCAAGCCATCTTTTTTTTTTTAGTAGACAGAGCAGCTTTAAGTGACACAAGCTTTTTGCTGCATGGATTCCTTGTTGTAAATAACGCACAACTAAGAATTTTCCCATCTCTTAAAGTTGGTGGGAGCCATACACATTTTGTTTTGGCTTTTTCCACCCGTTGGGATTTGGCACGTGGAGAGGTTGCAGATTCTTTTACCTACAGTGCAGGTGAGTTGTAGCTACAGAGGTAATCTTAGCAATTTGTTCCGATTATGTGGACATTTAAAATGTGATTATTGTCCCAAGAGTCATCCTGAGCAGCAGCTTGCTGGATTTCAAGGTCATTGTTTATATTGCTGTGGCACTTCATTTACACTGGTTTATTCACTGTTGCACTTGAGGACACTCTTGTTCACTACAGAAATTGTCTCTTTCTTCAAAAAGATGAGTTGGGAAGCAGATTAGTGGAATGTGATGTTATCTAAAAATGATGCAGCTATTAAACCAGCTTTGAGATTCTCTGAGAGTACTGATCAGTGAGAGAAGAGATGCATCTTGGATTATTTTTTTCTCTAAGAATAAACTGAGCAGGGCTGAGTGACCTCCTCTCCCATTTTGGCTGATGGGAGTTGAGGGCTCTCACCTTATCTCAAGAGGTGCTCTGTCTTGCAGAATTGGGTCATTGGTAGAAAGTAATGATTTTGGTGGGGAACCCTGCAAGGTTTTGCTGTTTGTCACTTAATCCTTTTCAAGGATGTAAGGGACTGGAGCAGTGATCCTGAAGTAGATATCAAGTGGATTGGAGAAGATGAACTCTGTCTTGATGTATTTAGAGGCTGTAGTCATTTTTTCTTCTGCAATGGGTGACAGAAAGCCATAAATAGCACCTTCAGATTTGTCATTGTTTCCAGAAGAAACCGATCAAGTCAGGAAGTGAAGGCACTTCCCCTCTGATGCTGGGTGCACATTTATTAGAAATGGCTCTGCAAGTTCTGTGGGTGTCTCACCTCTCCGTACTGGAGTAAGTGATGCTCTGGTGTTTCTTATCTTTTTCTTGATCTCTTGACCAGGGAAAATACATACAAATGTACAATTATTTTTTCTTATTATTTTGCTGTATTTTTTCTTTTAGTTGCCTGACTGAATGAAATCCGTTTAGGATTCCTTACCTCCTCGGGAGTTGTAGTAATGTGCATGTTTGCAGCTGGAGCATGCGCTTTGCTCTCTGCATGGGGAGCCATGGCCTTTGGTTTGAGAAAAGAACGTTATTTGTCTTGAATTCATTAAAAAAAAAATTAAATCTAAGGACTGTGAAACTCCATTGTACTGTAAAGCCTTGTCAGAAACCAGAGTGGGGTTTTGAGAGTGCCTTTCTTGTTAAAGCATCTTCTTTTGAAAGGAGGCCAACGTTGGCTTCAGTGCCCAACAACTCGGAATGAAGACATGGTGCTGAAAAAGCTGTGGTGTTTCACAGCACTATGGAGAAATGTTAGTGAAGCCTGGCAGGTGTATGTTTTATAGACACAGGCTCTCCCTCACATGTATATAAATATTAGTATTTATTTTTTCCTGATGTCAGGTTCCAAACACGCCCCCATTAATGTCTTAGGCACTAAATTGTTTGAGTGGTGTTTTTAAGAAAGTTACAGGGCCTGTCATTAGATTCCTAAAGAAATGTCCAGGTAGGGAATGCCAAGCAGACAGGCACAGGGATAACACAGGATGCTTCCTTGCAGCTGGGCCAGCAAAACTCACAGAATGCACATCCTAAAAAAGAAATTATTGAAGGAGGCAGTGATTCCTTCCAGGATTAACTCTGCTGTTGCTCGTTAAAGTGTTACCATGAGGGTTAAACTAATGGCCCTAAGAAATAATGCAAGCACAGGATCAGTCACAAGTGTTACAGATATAGCACTAATTGGCCAATTTGAACGGAGCTAATCAACTCCTTTTAAATGAATGTGACCATGGGCACAGGGAGAGGGAAATTTTCCCCTCTTTAAGGCAAGTTTTTCTCCTCTATTTGCAAAACAAAATCTAATCAATTTAGCTGTGGGGCTTTTTAGTCCAGTGGCCAAGAGCAAAAATCTTCTTTCTCAAGTGATTTTTTTTATGTCTTAAGTTTAACAAATAACTTTTTAAATAGATTTTGGGGAGGGAGAAGGAGCTTAATTTTGAATTCCCCTTTTTCTTGTGGCCAAATCTTACATTTTGAACTTATTCCTTAGCAAATTTAAACTTGTATTTTGTCACTCCCTGTAATCAAAACCAATGTTATTTAGGGAAGTGGTTTGTTGAAGCACATGGGTCCAGTTTGTTTTGATAATAAGCCTGTTCTAGATAGTTCTAGCCTCACTGCAAGTGTAGAGAGAGTGTGTCCAACAGCTGCTTTGTCTGGTTTTGGTTTTTTTACTGGTTCATATTATGGGACAAAATGATAATGACTGGAAACTGAAGAATCAGGGAAGGTTGTCTCTTCTGGTCTTCATAAAAAAAAAAAAAAGATGACAGCTGGAAGGGAAGGTGACAATAAAAGCCACACATTTTTAAACTGAAGTTAATGTTTCTTGGTTTAACTCTGTGTTCTTACTTAATGAATACCAAAATATTGTTTTCTTTGTTTCTGCCTTCTCTGTATATGCTTTTAAGGTAAGAATACTCATTAGCCAAGTAAAATGAAAGTGCAGTCTTTATTTCTAATTGGTGTTCAATTTCCATCTAAAAGCAACTTGACAAAAATTATATTTCTTATGATTATTGACTAAGAAGTGCAAAAACGATCTTTTGATAGTAAACCTGAGTTTTTATTTCAATATTCCCATTAAATCTTTTGTGTTTATATTTTGTTTCCAAACAGTGGTTGCATCTTACTGGGAACTATTTTTAGGTTTTTGAGAAATTGCAGTATTGCATAGCTTAATATGCTTTTATTTAAAGCAGTTTATATAGATGCTTTCCTTTTGTGCTGTGACGTAGATAATGACATCAAAATATGCTTCGTTAGTCTTGATCATTCTTACATGCAAATGTGAGTGTAGATAATATGACAGAAAAGATAATAGCCTTCTATCAATTACTGAAGGCATCTTTATAGAAAAATGGCAGCATTGATGCTTCTAAAGAGATACCGTTTTCGAAAGCTGTGTCGCAGTGGTTGCAGTGGTCAGGCTGGAGGAGTCTCTGAATGAAGCAGTGTTTTTTCAATTTTAAAGGCTAATGATGTATGATTTCTTCATTATCTGCCGAGGAGGGAGAAATCTGCCTTACCTCGGTGCATCTGACAAACGGCATGGCAAAATCCACATCAGTGTATGAAATTAACCCTTCTGAGGTTCTACCTTAGCCATGAGATTTGAAACAAAAATACCACTGCGATGGCTCTTGGAGATGACTGAGAAGTTTCTCTGCATTGCTAGAGGAAGAGTGGCTTGAAGTCTAGCTAAAATTGAGATGAGCATAAAAATTGCCATAATGTGTCAGATCAGTAGGACACCTAGTCCTGAGTCTCACCTCAAAAATCTCTTGAGATGAGGATAAGAGGCAGTGAAGTAGAGCACGCTCCTTCTCCCTGGCGGTGACACGGCCGTGCAGGAGCCGAGGGTTTGACCTGTTCTCTGTCAGTTGGTCTGATCCTTTCTGAATCCACAGCTTCCTGTGGTTATGGGTCTGCAGTTTATTATGTGCCATGTGAAAAGGTGCTCAGTTTGCGTTTTCTGGTTCTTGTGGTAGGAGAAGCTGTGAATAACCTTTCCTTATACTTCTTTGTCATACTGGTTTTGATTTTGCACATCTCTTGTTGCACTTTCCAGCTCAAAGAAAGAAACCTGGTTTATTGTACAGAAGGTGCTGAAGCCCATCCATAACTTGTGTGTGCAATGCTGGACAGGGCAGGGCTGTTCTTTCCGATTGTGGATGTTTCTTATCTTTGCTGTAAGACTGAATTACACGTGTCCCAGTTAGTATAGGAGTATTTCAAGTCTCTGATGCTCTTTCTTACCTTTTTTGTACATCTTCTAGTATTTACATGGCTGTTTGACACCAGCACTACAGGCTGTCCCAAGGGGCTCTGGATTTCTAGAATTGTAGCACAGTGTTTGTTGTTTTCTTCTGCATTCCTTGGGGCTCTTAATGAGTATGAAATTGATGTTCCAAGAGAATTCATTGTAACAGTTTCAAAATTCCGAGTTGCAGTAGCTAATTTAGATCTCATTGTATAGGTGAGGTTATTTCTTTTTCTATGTCTTATTATCTTGCCTTTAATTTCATCTGCTATTACCCTTCTGCAGTTCTTAGCAAACAGCATTTATTTTTTATCTACTGAATAGTTTTGTATTGTCTTAAAACTTTGCACTTATTTCACATTTGTGTGCTTCCCCTGGAAAGCAGGACACAGTACAGTCATTAGTCCTCATTGTATTGTGAAAAACTGCTTTTTCTTTCTGTCAGTATTTCATGTCTTTATAATCAATCTTTTAAGTATGAGATGATCTTCCAGAAGAAGCTCCAAAATATTTCAAATCTCATTGGATGAGAGCACCCTCTCACCTGAGGTGATTGTTAGACTTGGGTTTGGCCTTAATGCCCAGATGGTACCATACCCTTCGTAAAACTTATTTACGACAAGTTGATAGATGAATTAACTTCATTTAATGAAGTTTTCACATTTAGTGATCTTTGACTAGATCTGCTGTGCCGCAAATGGTATGGAATTTAACACTGATACTTTGAACATTTAAAAAACTTTATTCTGAAGCTCCCAGGCTGTGAAGCTTTTGAAATGCTGGTAATTCAGATACGTATTCCCAGACACCAGGCCTCCATACTGCGGTCCGAGTACGTCACTGGATGCTTCAGTTTGGAAAAGGACAAAATGACCCTCCCTAGTGTGGAGGAACAAGCTCATACCAGTTTCCTCGTGGAGGCTCCATGGTGCTTTGTGGCCATGCCTGGGTGATGTGCATGGGACAACATGGACCTTACATTTAACCCCCATTATAAGGGAATATGCCACAATCCAAAGGATTTATATTCCACACGATTGACTTTGGTATAAGGTAATAAGTGTGATGGAGAATGTTGAATCAAGAAAAGTGATTTCATTTTGCTGTTAATGAGTGTTTTTCTGATGCCCTTTAGAAAATTCCATTCACCCTTTTTCTGTACCTCAGCAGTTTTCTGTTCATTTTGTGGCCTTTCACTTCTGCTGGGTATGCCCAGCCCTCGTATCAGAGAACGAGCTTTTAATCTTTTGTGTTTGGAAGACCATTTTTGTAACCATAAAGGCTAACAAAGTACCTTACAAGAATTAAGGTTAAGATGTTGCAGAAATGTTGACCTCAGCTTTGGAAAGCTTTTAGGGAGTATTTTTCTAGGCCAGTTCTTCACTCAGTTTATGTGCTTGCTTTGCATAGAGATCTGGTAATTCATATTTTTCCATTCCTGTTGCGCCTGGAGTGATCGTGGCGGTGCTGGGCTGTGCAATTTCCGGTTGCTGCTGAGGGCAGCACTTAAGTGGAGATGGTGTAATTTACATCCAGTGCTGCGCTTGCCACTTAATGTTTTCTAGCAACTCCATTTCTATAGGGAGCAAATCAAAACAGACTTGGGCTGTCAGCAGAGATGTGTTTTCTAAACACAACCAAGCGAACAGTTTTCTTTTCCATTTAATCAAGAGTATATTTAAAATTGAATGTCACAGCGGAAGCATGTGATTATAATACATACAGGTATTTCTGGTGGGGTTAGTGCTAAGGAACTTCCATGGGCTAAACTTAGATGCAGAATATTGGCATGGGAAGAAAATGCAGGAGACTATACAAAATAACTTTTTAAGGTAGTGTTTTCAGGACAAAGGTATCCTTTGGGTTTTCTGAGGCACTGTTTTTATTACATCCTGCTACAGAATTAAAATTCTGATTTAATAATCACAGTGATTCAAAAATTGAAGTGGAACTTGAATAGAAGTGTATTATCTTTCTTTTGTATTTATATATTAACAACAGAAACATGTGACAGCAGAGTGATTTATGAAAAAATACTGAACTTTGCAAGGACAGGGCTGCAAAAATAATTTGGCGGGGGGAGGGGGGAGTATGAATTTGAAAACACTTTATGGCAGTGTAAATGTTCCAGTGTTGTCAGGATCAAGCTTTGAAATTGTACTCCTAGAAATAGAGAAATCTTTTTCAGTTGCACTCTGTCTTTTGAGCCCTTAGGCTCAAGTCTTGTTTTTCTCTCTGTGTGAACAGACATGAAGAAAAAAATGTTAAACTGAGAACTGATTTTCTTGTAATTTTACCATTCCTGATGTTGGGGTAAATTAGATCATCATCCCTTACTGCGAGCTCTTCACTAAAAGCCCGTGTTCTAACTCTTCTTAGGCCTTTAGGCCTGTTAATGTTCCTGTGATTTGAACTTGTCGTTGAAAGCCATTGTCCTTCTTTCCTTATTCTTTCCTTTTTTCCCCTCCTCTCTTTTTAAGCTTTCAATACTTTTTAAAGGGAGGAATAAGAAGAGAGCGCATCAGTTAATGGCAATAACAAAAGCCAGGGCCATATTTTTGTGGCATGGCCTAGAGAGAGAGAATTCCATGCTTTAGCACAGCTCGTAATGCTGTAATTCCATTTAGGGGGAAATGATCCAGGGGAAAGCTGTGCTTTGCCATCACGGTTTGTGTGTGCAGAGTGGTAGATGACTCAAAGGGAGCTTTAGCAAGTTAAAACAGCATTTCAGCGGGTTATGCAGGCACAGGTCACGAGGTGCAGGGAAAATAGGTGCCTGGTTGGCTCCCTGTCAGAGGGTTTGAAGATCATGTTTGGTTGAAGATGTTCCAAGATCATATGCGGGGACTTCTGATGATTATTTATGTTGATGCCTGAAGTCTCTTGGAATTAATCAATCCAGGAAGACCTATACTGGCATTATAGCCAGCCTAGTGTGTATGTTTTTCTCAGTTTTCTAGACTTAAAATGCCACATTTAAAGCCTTGTTACTCTGAGATGTTTTCTCAGCCTGTTATGAAACTTCACTTACTTCACTTGAAAGGCTCGGGTACTGCTTTAACACCTAAAGCGTATGAAGTAATCCAGACTGTGAGGTGAGAAGGAGCCGTATTTCTGTGCTTTTAGCCTCTTATTATTTCTTCTTGGACATAATGTTAAGAGATGTGCTGGCAGTAGAACCGAAACACTGGCCAGGTTCTGCTCGGTCAGTAATGATAGCTGGAGAGGGATTTTCTTTTCGTATGCGAGAAGTCGTGTCAGGGCACCAGGCAGTCAGGAGTGTGTGTTGCTGACACAGTGGCAGGGCATTCAAACCAGCTTGTCTTTTGTTGGATCTCACAGGTAGAATGAAAAATATGTTATGGTGCCCAGATCTGTGATTTCACATAGAATAGTGTGTCCTGTAAATATCTGCTGGTTGAACAGACTTCTTCTAAGCCCCTTGTGCTGAAACTTGGGACATGGATATTTCTGGGTTACCTTCAGATAAAAAGGGAAATTTTTGTATGTTGTCCTCATAGTGCACCTCCTTTAGATATGCGTGTATTTCCATTAAAAACACACTTGCTAATCTGAGCTGGAGCCCTTTAAAAACAAAATGTGAATAAAATCTTGGAAAGCAGTGGGAGACCTCAGGACTCTACAGTGAAAGGATTGAACTCTGCCATCCACAGCCTCTTATGAATAAAGTTAGCCTTCTAAAGATAAAAGAAAATTCAATTACAAAGCAAGAAGGAGGGTGAAGGGGTGTAATTAAAACACATAATCCCAAAAACAACATGAACAGTGCTTTTTCATGTTACACTTAAAGCAGTCTGCTTTGTGTGTGCAGTTGCTATTGCTTAAGATTATTGATTTAGTTTCCTGGGGGAAACACTTTTGAGAGGATGAGAAAAGGATGACGTCTGTCCTTGTGACTGGCAGTGTGATTTCACACGAGCATTCTACTTAAGGCAGTTTGCTGGAGAGTTTTCTTCACTGCTTGCTAATCTTTTTTGTAAAAAATAATACAGGGCTAAAATGAAGTGCTGCTCCTCCTTTTTTCTCACACTACTGGCAGTTGTCCTGTCAGCCCGAGTGCTTCAGCAGCAGGAGGAAGCAGAGGCAGCACGGGGACAGCTTGTTCTCCCCTGCTCCGTCTAATCCAGCGCTTGATTCCCAAAGTTTAGTGGTTTGGACCTGGATTTTCAGAACATTTGCAGTCCAGCTCCCACTGAAGCAATCCATACTGGTGCCTAAAACCTTTGATAGGATGTACAGCCTGAGGTCCACATTAGTCTGGGAACTTGAAAAAGCTCTCTGGAGTTTTGTGCCAAGTGCTAATGCAGTGTTGTAGTAAATACGCATCTGCTCTGCTGCACTGTTTCTCTGCTAATTAGCAGCTTAGTTTTATGCTAATGGCAGGAGTTGGGTTGGACCACCTATCTTCTTGGTGGTGAGGCATTCCCTGGATGGAGTTAAAGCATTTCTTTACCGGGACTGGCTTTTATGATAGGAATATTCAGATTCTGTCTATAGCAGGGTGAGACAAACACTAACCTGCTCCCGCGGCTGGGTCAGAAATGAGAACCTGTAGGTGTTCATGAGTAATTAAAGTTGACAGGCTGCCCATCTTCAGACCTCATTCCTTCAGGAGCTGCAGCTGGTTTGATTTCACAAACAGGGATGATGCCTGATTTCATGGAGAGGAAGAAGCTGTGAGGAAGGAAAGGTGGGAGGGAGCAGGCAAAAGAAAAATGAAGATTACTATAGGGATCAGGATTGAACATGAACTTGACAGTCAAGAGGTTGCAGAATGCCTTTTGAATGCTCTTCTCTTATGCTCTTAATACCATTCAAAAACCCATCACTTTCCCAGTACTCTAGAGTTAAGTATTACAATTTCCTTGGATTATTTAATGCTTTAGACTCATAGCTTGATAACATTTTAGTAGCATTATTTCATGTATTGTTTTGTGAAAAAAAACTCTGTTAAGGAAATATTTTGAGTTATTGTAAAGAAAGTATCCATTTCTTATAGCATTTGATGTGCTTGTCTTGTTCTCTGCTTAAATATTATGTGCAAACTTAAAGAAAAATTGCTTGAGTAAACTTAATGTAAGGAAAAAAGCAATGCAAGTTTTGCCATGAGGTTCCTTAGTCAAAAAACATTCTTGCTTCTATTCATCTTTTACCTGGGATACCTTATGTCCTGTTTGACTGCTTTTTTAAAGATAGCTTGTGCCATCAGCTTTTAGTTCCTTTGATAAAACTAATAATTAGAAGATATGCAATCAGAAACTAAAAGCAGCCATTCTTTTCAGCTGGAGAGAGCAAGTGTGTAATCACTGCTCAGAGAACAGGTTCCTGAATTCAGGTTGCAGCCAGTGCATTTGCATTTCGAGTCTGTAAAAAAAAAAAAAGCACAATCATTTCAGAAGTCACTGGAAAACCTGTTTCTGTGAGAGATGAGCTTGGTTGTTTTCTCCAATCTGCTGGGAGAAAGAAATGGGGGAACCTAAACATGTTCATAGTGTTTTTCATGAATTGAAACACTGTGTGTGACTCGGATCTTTCCCTGAGGATGTGTTTCCTGGCAGCTGTGTCAGACTGAGAAGTTCTGGGCTTCAATCTGAAACTGGCCTTTCCCGAACGAGTCTTGTAATAAAAGTTTCACAGCAGCTTTTAAATGCCTTTAAGTGGCTGTAGTCCTTTGAGGAGCCTCATCTATGATGGGTTTGATAATTAGCTGTTGGCAGTGGGATGGTGTTGCTGGGGAATGGAGCTGGGATTGCAGGGAAGGTCTTTATGGTGTCTAAACCCACTTTGGGGATGGATTGAATTAATGGTGGAACTGCAGTGTAAATGTTTGGGTCTTGGAGACTGTAACAGTGACTTTCATGTATTTCATTAAATATCTCAGGGAGCGGTTTGAGTATCGGTAGAAAACCACATCAAGGGAAAGGTAGAGACTTCTAAAAATAAAATATATAACAAACTCCCTAAGCTTTTAGCAGGTCTCATGTAATCTGAATGTTGAAAGTGTTTGAATTATTCTGAGTTGCTATAGCATATTGTCGTGTTGTACAAATGCATTCTAGATGTTTCTGATGCTTCCTCATACAAAGAGTAACAGGGCTCACCAGTTTTCACCTGCTGTAGGTGCCAAAAAAGTGCAGAGAGTGACTTACAGAGCACATTAAATACAGGAGAGTCGTATGTGCCCACTGGTGACTCTTCCCCCACAGCAGGAATTCATCTTTTTTACCACTGCCACTTCTATAAGGGTAGGGTATTATTGGTTTATTATTTTTATAGCAAGTCACCAACACTGTCATACCTTTCATACATGTTTATATCTTCCCACTTCCGATGTGGCTCGTTGACTCTGAAGTCTGATTATTATTGCCCCTGCAGTGCTGGGTACACTTCTGCCAACACTCGCTTTCAGCAGTTCGTTTGTTTTGTTTTCTAATTCATCACGAGGCATGGGCAAGGAGATGAACAAGGCATTCACATGTGTGTTTGCAGGCTGTGGATGTTCTTGCAGATGAGGACTGCCTTGGTCATTAAATCCCTTCTTCTCACAGGCTGAATCACTTTTATGAGAGTCCCCAAATGTATGGGCTGTTTTTCTTTCTCTGTTGTCTAAAGTTTGCTTCAGGGAAGCAAGTGGACATTATTTAATGGAAAGTGAACCTAGCTTTAGTTCACCCCCCTGAAAAACTTGAGGAAGGGTGATTTGGAAAATCTTTTAAAAAATTATAAACTTCAAAGGCATAACCTTACGTCTTCTGCAGATAAGCTGATACAGATTTGATTTTCATGACTTGTTATCCTGTGTCGTCCAGTGACCAACCAACTGTAAATCAAGAGCACAAAGCAAGTTTATTTTAACTTGAACTTTATTTAAACTTTTCTGTGTTGTTATTCCCTTACATTGGTCAATAAGACTTCATATGTAGCTGCTCACAATAATCAGTTTTATAAATTGTTTTAAGCCTAAAAAGATCGTTTTGATGCTCCTCTGTAGGAAGCTACAGTGATAAATAATGTTTGCTGATAATTTTTCGTTATATATATAACTGTTATTTGAAAAGTAAATTGAGCTTAGACTAAAACTCTTCTCATGGACATGGATACTATAATCATGCTAGATAGATTAACACTGGACAAGCAAGCCTTTGCTAATTTACCTCTTTCTCCTCTTACAACTCTCCCCTGTAGATTGACAAAGCCTTTGCAGACTTTATTTAAATAAAGAGGCTGTCACAATTTGTCCTGTCATGAAAATAATGCAAAGTTTCAGAGTTGCAGCAGATAAGAGTTGTAATATACATTCTGGATTTTTGTGGGTTGCCTATCAGGTTTTAAGAACTGAAATGGAATATTGTGTTAGAATAGAAACAAGATTGTATCTAACCCAAGTACAAGGAACCCTTAAAAAGTATACCAAGTAGCATGAGGAAAGTAGAGAATTCACATTTGCTCATTCATGCTATCAGTATGATTTTGAGCACAAGATGAAGAGTGTTACAGTCAATATTGTGGCTGGAAAAAGAGTTTCAATCTTGATCAGGGGAAGGGGAGATACCAGTCCATGGAAGGCCTGGAGCTCACAGTATGTCCCAGAAATAAGAGGCTGCCAGAGGGAGAAAGCCTGGAATGGCATGGCCTTGGTTTAATGTGCACATAAGACACAGAATGTAATAATCCGTTTTCGTTACCTGCCTGCTCTTTGTTGCTTGTAGACCTCCCATAACAATCTTTTCCTCGAGAGACCAAAAAAAAACCCCAAAAATTAAGAAGTCCTGGTTTTGGCTGTTGCAGCTTTTCCATCGTTGCTCTGTTTATGTAACTGCAGCAAACCCATTTGTCTCTCCTAGTTAGAGCAGAAAGGAATTTTATTCCTGTCAGTTGAACCCATTTCTGGCCAGGATGAAGGATGCAGGGAGCACATGGGCCGGTGTCACTGCCTGGTGGTACCTGCCTTACCTTGTATTATTGTACAGACCCCCCATCAGTGGCTCTGGAGCTGCCCTGGGGCTGCCTCACGTGCCGATCGAGGCTTCCTCTGCCTCTGCTAAAGCTGGTTTAGTACCAGTTCCACCTTCCCTGTGCTCCCCCGTCTCGTGCTGCAGCTCAGCCGCAGCAGCAGGGAGCGCTGCCAGCCTGCCCCGAGTGCGGCGTGGGGCGCTCCCACCCATCACCCTGGGCAGCGCTTCTGGGTGAGCTTAGGGCTTGCAAATGCCCTGAGCCATCCAGCTCTCTCCCCTTAACTGTGTCAGGTGGCCTTTTCAGCTGCCTGACCGTTATCCTCCTAAATTTGCATCGTCTACTTCTGTGATGTTGTAATTTTATTGTGTGTATAAAGCTGAAAGGTATTTCACTAAGCAGGTGAAAAGGTAGGTATCAGGTCTTATTTAATCTGATATCTAAGGCAAAGCTGTTGATTAGTATGTTTTAATAATTTAGTAAATATTTTAAGGTTTATAACTTAATACTTTTGAATAATTGAGGTGGTAGTTTGAGCTTGTTGTTGGAATAAGTGCTCCCTGGAGCACATGGAGAAAAATTGGGTAGAAATTTTGAATAAGGAAGGTGTGATATGAATAACTGTAGTGGATTTCTAGGAAGTGCTGACATGTTCCACATGTTTTAAGCTGTACTGAAATGTGCTTGTTTTGACCAACCTGAGGTCTGCAGTTCCTCCAAGCTGTGATTAAATTTTGATTTCCTCTGTGACATGACATCATCGTGATGTCATACTGCTGGGCTTCTATTGCACAGTCTCATTGACTCAGTGGCAGAAGTGGCCTGTGTGGTTTAGCTTTGGCTGTGGGGCTCTACTCTGTAGATGAACATGCTTTCAAAATGACTTTAATCTTTATTAGCTTTCCCTTTTCAAAATTACCCTTATTACTGTCTCTCTGCAAGAATGCCCTTTTTTAGTAAAAGGTTGGCACTCCAAAGCACAGTAGTGTTTGCAGAGCAGTATCACTTCAGGTATTATCCCACAAGTTCATGTTCCCTGGCACACCTGAGCTGGAATCTCCAGTTCTGTTTGTGTTACAAGGAGAAGCTGCTGTGAAGTACAAGTACAATACAAACCAGGGGGAGGCCCCTGTCCCCTCTTGGGACACCTGATACAGTAGTTCAGCAATTTACAATAGGAGTCTGAATCTCTGGTAAGTAGAAATTTGATGTGAAGACTTGGATCATACCTGGGGCATTCATTACCCAGCTCTGCCACCAGATGATTTCTTGTGCAGTTTGCAGTGTGAGGAGTCACTTCAAACAGGAGCCTCAGAAAGCTGCCAGATGTTGTTTTGCTGTCTGCCGACAACACTCCCATATTAAGTCTTTAGCTTGGTGCATCAGAGAACAAAAAGCACATGCTGGTAAAGTAGGAGGTTATTTTCAGCTTTATTGTTTAAAACAGGAGATCTGGAGTGTGAGCCTGGAATCCCATATTGCTAAAATGGTGAAGTGGCAGTGAACACTAAACCAAACTTCTCGTTTCTTCTTAACAACTCCCCAAGAGCACTTGATTTCAGTAGTTTTTCTGTAGATGCTGAGAGTGGATTAATTTGGTTACATTATAAATTAATAAGCCATCATGGCATTTAACTTAACTCCTACTTTATTTATTCCTGTTGCATTTATTGTCTTTAGCGATGGTGTTGCTCTAAATTGTGGAAACTAATTTTGAGTGTCCTCTGCCAACAATATCTTGATAGCAAAGTATTATAGGCTGTGCTACAGTGATGACTAAGAATCACTGTAATAAAATTAGTTCGGGTTTGGTTGGTTTTTTTGGTAGGCGTCTATTTAAGATTAGGATGTTTTTAAAGACCCTGTCATTTATGTGCCTTTTGGGTAGTTACAAATTCTTGGTAATAGATATTTATGATGTGACCTCTGTCTGAACTGACTATAAATGCATCAGCTATGAAAAAATTAACTTGAGGTTTTGCATTAAATGAAAAGGCTCTGAGAGCAGAGGCAGAGAGCCAGTGTAGGTTCGCTCAAATCCAGAGCACACCCAATGTCACACAGCATTGCTGAGCTAATTCATGTTGTCTGTGTTCAGTGACAACTAAAACCAGAAGCTATTACACTTTTAATAATTTTGATTAAGAGAATGAGAAGATGGTGTGTTGCCTGAGCAGTTGTGTGGCAGTGCTGGTGTCACCACCCGAGTGCTCTCCACTGTGTGTGGCTCGGTTCAGCGAGCGCAGCTCACAGATCAGCGTCAATGGCGTTACACACAGGTGGCATCGCCACCACTTGCTCGATTTTATTTGTGTTTGTGGTGACAATAATGAGCGTGGCTCTGGAGCAGGGACAGCAGGAAACTTAAGAGCAGCTCTGAGTTTTGTCTTCAGCTCCTGAGCAGCATTTGGCTTTAATGTCTTTAATCCCCAGCTGCCTCCTAGGAAGGCAGTAGCCTTTTGGGAAAGCTTTTCTGATCAGCCTTACCTACACACTTGCAAGCAGTGGAAGTAGCTGGAAACAGCCAGCCATAAATTCCATATTTCCTCATTTTTCTCACTGTGTTTTCCCCTGTTTGGGTGGGAAGATTGCATCCCTCTGTATTTAGATGTAGCACTTCATCTCAGAACTTTCTAATTTCTGTTGTTTTGTCTTCTCTGCTGGCTTAGAAGAAAGCCAAGGCAAGGTAGACAAACTGACCGGTGCACTGGGGTTCATTGCCTTGCTTTTAGAGGAGAAGAGTGCTGGGGATGCAGTGCACTGCAGGAAAGATGGACTGTCACGTTCCCTTTTCCAGAGCTTGGCCACAGCAGCAGGCAGCTGTTCTCTTGCTGCACTCTAGAGGCAGCAGGCTAACGTGATGTGCTGGGCAATAGAGACCTCTGAACTTAGAATTTGCTGCTCTTTAGATCTGTTCTACCTGTGTTACTCTAAGCTTGGGGGAAATTGTCTTTATTCAGCAGTCCCAAAACAGATTTGGCACCGTAAACCAAAGGCAAATTGAGAAAGCCTCAATTAAAATTAAAAAGCGACTGCCCAAGAAGAAATATTAAGTAAAACCCACAAAATGACATTGTATTATCCTGAGCAAGGAGTGAAATGACCAGGCTGAGGGTTGATTTTCTGAGGTTGAACAGCTGGTGCTGTTTGTGCCAGGAGCCAGGTTCGGAGCACTGGTGGCTGTGTCTGTGCCACTGCTGTCCTTTACCAAATGGTTCTGCTTGGCCAAAGCAGAGGGCTCACAGATGATGCTCCAAAGGTGATGGCATTCCCCCCCCGGGGACTTAGCTCTGTGCTGGTACTCTTGTGATGGATCTGGCTTCATTACCATAACATAAACCATGTTTTTCAGGTGAAAGCAAGTAGGTACTTCCTTTTCTGAGTGATGAGTTTCATGGATCTGGTCCAGCTGACTTCATCAAGCAGGATAGATGTCTGAAGCTTTTGGTAGTTCTAGATAAAAGTGTTATTTCCTATTCTGTTCAGTGAGTGCTAAGAGAAGAAAGGAAGATATCCACTGAACCTAAATCATTAATAAGTAACAGTGAATTATCTTGACAGTGGACATTTTTTTCATCCAAAGAAAGCTAGAGTGTAGGTGCTGTGTTCTTGACAGTGACTGATGGATGCAGCTCAGAGTCTAAACTATAAACTGGCTTTCATATTGATTAAAATGTATTTGGTACCTTAAAAATTTGATCTAGTGAGCACAGATGAATTTTCACATATAAGTAAATAAAACATATATAAATGTAAAAATGAAACTACTGTTTTCAATATATTTGAGGGTCAGTTTGTATTCCTGATCTGTGGTAAATGAAGTTGTACCTTTAAAAGCAGCTGCTAAAGTAAAGATTTTCATTTGACACAAGAAGCTGAAGCGTGTTTCTCCTCTTAACAGGTTTTTTTCCCTTGGAACCAGCATAGTTACTGTTGGATATAAGTTCACTTGAGTTTCAGAGGTACCAGACTGTGCTATAGTGTAAACACAGCTGCTATTGAGTAAAATAGCTTCAGTCTTCTCTAAAGTATACAAGTTCAGTGTTAGTGCAATAATAGATGCTAATTTTATTAACTGTTAGTCTGCCTGTAGACTTCCTTGGCAGACTAAAACAATGAAGTTCACCATGTGCCTGGCCTTCCACTGACTGATAAATGATGCACATGGAGGGTATTGCTGGAGCTTCCTTGAGAAAACCTGTGTCTCCTGGTCACCCAAAGGATTGCAGAGAGGGGCCTCCTTCCTCAGATTGTGGTGTGGGAAGAATCCATGCAATGATGTGCCAATGATGTTATTTATGCTGGCTAAGTTAGTTTATATAGCATGCCTGAATGTCGGGGACAGTTGTGTGCACTTCAAATATCAGCATAGATAAGGTTCATGTTCAACACTCAGTGGGAAACTGGTCAGGAGCAATTAATCAAGTACTGGTGAATGCTGATAGATGTGGCTCCTCCAGGTCCTTGGCAGTACTGCCAGCATCAGGGAAGCAGAGGTAACCACGATCTATATAGAAATCCTGATTTTATTTATTTGGTCACTGTATGAATACTTGTGTTTCCTGTGGCTCCTTTCCTAAGTGATAGAAGGTGGGGTTTTATTGTTTTTATTTTTTAGCTTATGGAGGATAGTTTCTCTATTGCAGAGTTAAATGACATAGTGATACAACTTAGCTGATAAATGAGAATCTCTGCATGGCTGTGCTTATTTCAGATAATACGGGCATAATGATTCTCTCATCAGAACCGGCTTTGGGGAGACTGATCCCATAGATGGATGTGTTTCAGTGCTGCAAGTTCTTGGATTAAAAAAGTAAAAGTGCACCATGGAATTTTATCCTGAGGGTAACTAAAATATAATTTAAGTAAAGTAAAACAGGTCAACTTTATGTGTGCAGCCATCCGATGACCAAATACGTGGAGCTTGTTAAATACCAGCATTTAACTTACATAACAAGGCTGAATTCCCTCGTGCTGCTGTGGGTTGGTATTTTTGAGGACTGTGGTGTGTAGATCTCCTAGAGCTGTAAGAGCATTGCTCTTCTTTTCACAGCACAGAACCTCTGGAGCAAGTGGGTGACACTGGTGGGTGGAAAGCATTGAGGGCAAACAGCTGGAAGGGGAAGAGGGGTTTCAAGACTCTGCAAACATTATTTGGGACTGATACGTAAAGAAATCAGTTGTTGCTGTAAGTGCTGTTAACCTGAAAGTATGATCCAGACTCCAGCTATGCACTTCAAAAATCACTGAAAGCTGCTGTGTAGCTCCAACGTCAAGTTGCATTGATCAGCCAAATCCTGGATGACAGAGCTGTCTTCCCATGGCTTCTCCTAGCGTTTCCTGGGGAGGTTTCCAGAATGTGGGTGCTGCAGAACAGTGCAGGTCTGCTGTGCTGCTCCGTGGCTGCAGGACAAGCTCGTGTTTGAGCCTCTGCTGCACATCCCTTCTCAGCAAAAACAGTCACTGACCTACGTGCTGACTGCTGCAAGTGCTGATGTTGCCATTTGATGCCTGCTTGAGACCTTTGGGGAGTTCATGTAAATCTAGACAGTTAACATTTTCTTACTCGAGCTCCATTGCTTGTGGTCTGTGCTTGGATATTTCTTGTGTTCCATTGGAGCGGAGCTGCTGCTCCATCATCCTGTAGAATCAAAGTGCACTGTGTGACAGCCAGGGTGATGGGACACTGACAGGCTTATAAATAACTGAGGATAGGAAGTTTCATTCATCTCTGCTGCTAGAATTGAATACTGTACCTGATCAGGAAGATGAAAAGGGTAATAGTTGTTTATAAATCTTATAAATAAAGGGAGGTTTAGCCTAGACAGGGTCTCCTCTTTGGCTTTGCTGCGTGAGCTTGTTGCAGTGGAAAGTTTAGTGTGAGGTAGGGATGAGTGAGTGGGTGTGGAGCTACCTTCTTCAGAGTAATGCAGCCTTACTTTGTGTAAGTTATGAGTGGAACTACAGCCAAATTATAAAGAATGTTCACGAGTCTTTTAAAAACATGTAAGTGGTGAAGTCTGGAAACAGACATTTTGGGATACATTTCCTTGTTCCATGCTGAGGCTGCGCCCTGAGGAACTGTTACTCTCAAGAAAAGCCTGACCTTTTCTTTCAGGTTCTTCCCCTTTAACATCAAAGGTTCTCATAGCACATGTTGAGGTAAGAACTTATTTGGACACTTACTGTTAGCGCTTTGATTTTTGCGCTCTTCATTGTTGCTCACTTGTTTGTGGAGGCATGGTGCTTGTGAAGATTTTTGTGGTGCAGACCCAGGGTCGGTGTGATTTCCACCATTTCTTCACTGAATCCAGGTATGGAGGTGAACAAAGCAATTGCATAAGGCCCTTGTTTGTGTCAGGGTAGTTGGAATCAGAAGCCTGAGACAGACAGCTCTGCATTTTCGCTTCCTTTAACTCGCCAAAAATCTAAACTGTCCATGAGTGCTGGACTGAAATAAAATTCAGGAGAGGAAAAAGACAGCTCTAGAAAATTTACATTTGTTCCATTTTTCTCTCTCATGATGAATTTTAAACTACAAACTCTCTTTCCCCCTTTCTCCCCTTCAGAAGTTGTCCTTTTCGAGTGCTGGTGCCTGAGAGCTGGAAGCAGGAATGACACTGAGCACGTCCCCAACCTCCTGGGTTGCCCCAAGCCAGCATAAAGCCACGATGCATACAATGAATTTAGGCTAGAAGCAGGCAGTAGGGTTTTTTTTCTTCTCGGTAACTGAGTTTTATCACAGTTACTGACATTCTAATGAACCAATTTGTAATTAATGTCAATGAAATTTAACTCGGTTGTTATTTAAATAATGCAATAGTCTTGGTAGTGGCATTTGTGGGGTTTTGTACTGTCATGTAGTGAAGACAGAGTGTGGAAAGTAGAAGATAAAAAAGTGAAAATCATTGAAAGCTGGCAATTTAGGAGGCTGTGAGAAATATTCACAGTGTTTATTGTAGTAGTGAATGCTGTAGGGTTCGTGGATGCAGAAAATGAATAAGCTCTTTGGGATGTTCTCAGAGCCTTTTCTCACATCACAGAGGACGTTGGGATGGGTTTGTTTGGCTGAAGGGAAGAAAAGCTTCTAGTCATGAAAGAAACAGTTTATATGGACCTGGGGTGGCTATTGTGTGAGGAAGCGTTTTTGTTAGCTCTTTGTTTTTGCAAAGTTTGAGAGAATGAGACCTGCACAGACAACTTTTATCTTAATCTGACTTTATTTTTTCCCTATGTTCTTTAGATCTAGGAAATAATCACCATAACCCTGAAGTGTCAGTAAGTTGGACTTGTAGGGCAGGAATTTTAAATGTAGAAGGGATTTGCTACACCACTCTAGGTCAATGGTGTAGGTCAGCAAAATAAATTGCCAAGTCTTTGGCTGAAGCATTTGGTGTGCTTGGTCTCCAACTTCTTCATGGAAATCTCTGGGCTAGCTGGTTAATATTTTTTAAAGGAAATTTTGTTTCTGAAGCAACTGGATGTTTTCTAGGTGTTTACTCTTTCTTTTGCCCTCAGTTTTCTTATCCTTAGGGCAAAATGACAGTAATTGCCTTTATTGACCTGTTTTCCCTCTTCTTTCTCTGGCTCCCCCTCTCCCCAGCTGTGTGTGTACCGGGAGGAAGAGCCTAACACTCTTTCCTTCTTGAGGCTTTTCTTATTAAATTTAAGTTTTTCAGGCATGATACTTCTTTAAATATGTATGATATAATGTGTCTATGGTCAGGGAATTGAGTGGTACTAAAAGTGATCATGTTATCTGAGGAATATTCTGGCGTTTGCTCTTTTGAATCCAAGCAGCACTAAGGATGAAACTGCTGTTTCTAAGGCAGCAGTGAATTTCCACAATCAAAAATGTTAAAAAAGTAACTAGTACCACTAACTGAACACATTTGGGAGATATTGTTTCAAGGCCCATGGAAAGAAAATGTGTTTAGAATCTGCCTCGCTCAAGATTTCAGAGTAAGGTTTCAGCAAGAAAAGCTCCTGATCTCCCTTACCCGTTCCATTTGCAGCATCTGAAGTGCAAATGTATGGTTTTTGTATGTTCTGACTTCAGCACTGCACTGCTCTGCAAGGCTGCAAGAGCATTGTATTTGGATTTGTTTTGTGTTTCTTAACTAAAGTGCTTTTGGAGTAACCCCAGCTCCAGAGCTGTGACGTGGGCAGGCTCACCGGTGCTAATTTAGCCTTCCAGTTTGTGAGTACATCTGTCTGACTGGCTTGGTACAAGCTGCTTCTTTCTGAGGTCCCCCACCAGTTGATCCTCTTTTTCCCTTGGAAGTCCTTGCTTCACTGTAAAGCCTGCTTTGCTGTGATGTCTGTCTCCCTCACTGCACAGCACTGTTCTCCTCCCCGTCCTGTTTTGATAGCTCACGGTTTAGAGCTGCAGGTTCTAACCTTGTTGTGCCTGGCGGCTGAGGAGCCTCCGTGCAGTTCACTGCCCCCTTATTGTGGCTCATCAGCATCTTCACCTTTGCCTTCTTGCCTTGAGCACTAGACTGTAAAAATAACCTGTCCTCCTATGGCAAAGCCTCCTCTGCCCTTCACTCCAAGAATTAAAATTAATATCACTTGGACACATCTGAAAGTGAAAGATGCCATTTTTCTGTGGAAAAGAAGTAGCTTGCACAGATCATCTATGGCACGAAGCTATTAAATAAGTTCTGTAAAATTAAAATTCAGGTGGGGGTTATGCAGATTGCCTTATTTGAATATTTAAATGTTCTGTAGCTTTTTGATGACTGCTTTATCATTGTTTTCCATATATATGCAATGATGCTCATTTACAGCCTTCCCCAATCAGTTATACAGCAAATACCACTGCTATAAATAAAATGTCATTTGCAGGAGACAGAGTTTTGTAAGTTAAATGAGGAAGAAATGTTAGCCGTGATCAGTTGGTCAGGATTTCTCTACAAGATTATTAAAAGGAGTCGTTGAAATGTGCATTTTCCATCCCTCTTCTCTGGTACTAGCCAAGGAATACATCAGGGTTTCGGGTAGTGTTTCAAAAAGATTGTCCAAAAGGAAAAAAAAAAGTCTGGGGATGTTATCTCATGTTGCAGCTCAGTCAGTGGAGTAATTGGCAATCAAAAAGCAGCAGTGCTGCTTGTCACCATCCCTGGCCATGCAGTCTCGCCCTCCTCTCTGCCATGGCTGCTGTCTTAATCCTGCAGTCAGCTGTTTCTTCTCTCCAGCGGGAAACTAATAGCTGTTGGGTTTTTTTTCTTCCTTGTTCTTTTCTTGGTCAGATCATGCTTTGGCTTGTTTGGTGCTTTTGCACTGTCTACTAAATAATTCAGATATTTCTGTCTAGTTACTCAGTATCACTGGTTTTGCTTTTAGCGTTGAGCAGTGTCAGTAAACTCATATTTGTCACCATCAAGGAAAATACACTTATTTTTGCTGTTACACTCTGAAGCCCCAGCAGTGTGTGACAGACACTCCACTTGAGCAGCTCACACAGGCACACCTCGGGCTGCTGAGCTGCTCCTGATCCTGCTTCTGCCATGGGCTTTCCTGCACCTGCAGGGAAATCACGTAACCTCCTCTGCAGTTTTATCATGTCTCACATGGGAGTGATAGATCTTGCACTGGGCTGGTGAATCTTGTCGAATCAGTTCTAAAGTAACTTAGATTAGATTAGTTCAAGGTGATTATACTCGAGACTTGCTCATCAGCGACACTATCTTTGGAAAATATGGAGCAGCTCAGGTCAGAATGCATCTCATGGTAAGAGCACAGTAGGTGTTCAAGAGTGCACAGGAGACCTATGAAACAGGTTGGGGATCAAAGTAAAGATCTGACTGTCAAACCCCGACTGCAGAGGGCTTTTTTTTGAACAGCTGGTGGAAGTTAGGATGTAGGATAACCTGCCCTCAGCACTTATTTTGGTAAGGGATCTTTAAATATACATTGTAGGAAGTTAAATTTTGCCTCATCTAGGATTTCTGACCTATAATCCTCACCTAGGATTTCTGGAGGTGGTAATTTTTACTCAGTTGTTGAGATGGGAAGTGATTTTATTTAATAAAAATGGAATTAGAAGTTCTTACAGTCACATTTGAAGACTTGAGCAAAGGGACACAGGCTTTGAGATACATTCCCCACTGGCACCCATGCATGGTAGAATCGTGATTTTGTTTTTGGCTTCCCCTCAATTTTAAGGTGATAATTGACAGTCATGTTTTCACTTTTAAGCTGGAAGTGCCTTGTGAGTAGGAAATCACTGTAGTCCTGGCAAGGACTAGCTTTTGGGTGGTTTATATGTAACATGCATTGAATTGAGCTGGTCCGCTGGGGAGGAGGAGAGAACGTATCCTTACAGAACGAGTGAAACCTGCTCCTGTTTGATTTCCTGTGCTGCCGGTGTTTGTGTGCACTGCTGGTGGGGGGCTTTGGGAAGAGTGGGTCAGTCCCAGGTTGCAGGAGCTGCGAGGAGGAGGAGGAGGAGGAAGGGGTGTCCTCAGTGCTCGCTGTCCCCAGGCTGGCCGAGCAGGGCTCTCTCCCTGTGCAGATGCTGCGCTGCTGCTGGCACCTGCTGCCTGCAGAGCTCTTGGGGAGTTCCAGGGCTGCTCTGGTGATCAGCCTTGCCTTGCGCGGCAATGAAACAGTGAGATTGAGCTATGGAAATGAAAACCTGAGGCGCACAAGCCCTGAAGCAATGCTGGACTCTGAAATGTGGGTTTGTGAAGAAAATGACACGACAAGCCCAGAGTCCTGACTCTTCCAAGTTTGTAGTCTCATTTATTCGGGTTTCATGTGAAGTGAAGAACTGCTTATCAGTGTTTCTGAAAGCACAGACTGAGCCCTGATGGCCTTGATGATGAAGTGGCTTTGTAGAGTATGGTCAGTGTCCTGGTCCTGGTCTGAGTCCTCTTTCCCGTTAATCCTTGCCAAGTTCATTACCTTCAGCACTTGAATTCATTGAGTAGCTTGAGGCTTACTTCTTGCTAGAAGGTAGCACAGTTCTTGTTTGGGAAAATGGACTCAGTGTCACCTTCCAAATACAACTTCTGGAGCCACAGGCTTTCCCTGTTCGTTTGCCTGTTCTGTGACCTGTGCTGGCCACTCAGGAATAAGTTAATTTCTTCATACGGAAGATCATGAGCTCCGGGTCCATTTTGATCCAACTTGATTTGTTATGATGACTGCTTTTGCTAAAACTGTATCCTGTTTGCTTCTGCAGCATTTATTTGCAGTCAATGGAGGGTTATTTTTTTAGCGCCACTGCTTGTTAAAACAGGTTTTCTGTCTGTTGGACAGTTTGATTTGTGGTTGCATCTGTCTGTACAGACCTTATGTTCAAATATTGTTAGTGGGCATAAAAAGAAATAGAGATCCTGTGATTAAGGTTTGTGGTTTTTTTTTTTAATTGGAATTATTTAAGATTAAATTACTTATATTGACCAAAACTGCAAACTCTGAAATCAGTTATTTTCCATCTCAATTTTCACTCTAGCCTGCCAGTGACAATTTGACTAACAGATTGTTTGTTCAGGGAAGAAAGCCTGATGATCCATGTATGCAAAGAAATATAAATGAAATGCCACTTGCTTTGTTTTCCCCTAGTATCAGTGCCAATATTTTTAAAATAGGAACCTAAAGTTCAACCCCTGAGTCTATTTTTAAACCCACATTAGGAGGTTTGGTTATGATTTCACAACTGATGTGCACCAAAGAGTTGAGCCTTTTTGCAACTGCAGTTGAACTCAACTTCAGTTGAACTGGAGATATGTTGGAGCTCCTGCTTGCTCTAGAAAAATGGGATCTAGAAGTAGAGGTCAATGTGTTGATAAATAGGTTGAGCTCCTCCTACCCTTTGAACTGCTCTTTGGTGGGGTAGAGAGTGTCCTAGTTGAGAGCAAATATTCTCGGTGTTAAGTTGGGCTTTTTTGTGGATCTTAAGTCTCTAAGTGGTGTGATGGGATCTGAGTTGTCCTGTGGTTGTGGTGTCATTCAAGGGAGAGTTGCCCTTCCTGTGTGTAGCTTGTGGGTGAGAAATGTGTGTAATATATTACTTTTTTCTGTATCATGTACCGTTTCAATGACATGATGAAGGAAACAAGTAAGAGTTTTCTTTTACACAGAAAAGGTGTTTTCTGTGATGGACTTTTTTAAAAAATGTCTTATTTGGAAGATACCTTCCTTGCCCATCCAGTCCACTCCTTTAATTGTTGTATTGTCTGGAGTGGTGACATCCCTTAGGTGGTTCTCTAGAGCAGGCATTCAATTTCAAAGGATTTGGAAGATAGTGCAGAATTTTTTCCCCTTTACATGATTTGAGTGCTGAGCCAAGCTGAGTGTCCTGCTCAGATTTTGTTCAAAGACTTTCTTATAACATATGCACAAAATCTGAGTCGGCAGCAAGGACTTGTTTGAATAAATTGAGCCTCATGGCAGTATTAGGGAACTGTTTATTGTAACTTTGTAAGACTGCATTGACCTTCATATGTTGTCTGTGGGCCTGACATCCTTCATAGATTGAAACTAGTTTCCAAATCTTGTGTTCTCAGGTTTCTCCAGTAATTCTCATGTTTCAAATCATGTTACAGATTGATTTGTATCTTTGTTAATTGCCTCAAATGTATGAATGTACTTTTTGATTTAAAACGCTTTTCTTTCACAGAGTGGATGGCTGAGTATTGTATCCTCAATAATGTTCATCCGTTGGTACTTTGTCTTCTCCCATGTAGCAATGCCAGTGCTCTTCCTTAGCGCCATGGAAAGGGTGTGATTTTCTTTTGTTTTGGAGCTCATGGTTGTTAAGAGCTAATGCAGGTGCCTTGCCACCCGTAGCTCCCCACATGTTGCTCTCTAAGGCTCTGTGTGCTGCAGATCTCAAATCTTGGCATTGGCTCAGAGCTGGCTCCTGAACAGCATCTGAGGAAGTTTGGGCATTTTCATTTCAAGCCAGAAGAGCAAGACTGGTGGTGAATGACCATGGTCCTCCTGATTTCACTGAAAGTCTAACCCATGGTCCTCCTACCCATTTCTGTCATGTAATTACTCTGGGGAAGCTGGGAAAGCGGGTGTTTGGTAGTGCTGTGTGTGTTGGGGAACATTTCACTGAAAGGCTCCTCAAATGGAGTGTAACGGGTCCCTTCCTCTGCCAGCAGATGAACTCCTGCTTCCTCGTGGGCAGCATCCCTTTCACATCCCTGTATCCTGCTATTCCACATTTACGTGCGCTGAGGATTCAGATCCAGAGGTACAAGTCAGTTTCTTTCCATCTATTTGAGTGTTCTATTTTATCTCACCATGAATCATACTACATTTTACTGGTAGAATATTTGCTTCTTCATGCTGCTTGTCTTTGTATGGAGGATAAGAAGCTGCCAGGCTGTTGTCTGGGACTTGGGAGCTGCAGGAACTTCACATTTTTCCTTCATCTTCTTTTCGAACGTGTAACTGCAGGCAGTTGTATTCGTGCAATAGGATATTAATTTAAAAAATCAACAATGAAAGCAGAGCAGGCTGTTCTGTCTGGTTTTTTTATTTGGTCCATAACCCCCAATAGTGCTTGTAGTCTGCATGCCATGAAAGTAGATGAAGAGAGCAGAATAATGCTGGAGATTTTGCATTTAAAAGAGAAAACCAGACCTTAAGGACTTGATAGAACTCCCACTATCTTAAACGTTAGAGGCAAACTAATCAATATTTAACAGCTCCTATTTGCAACCACTTACAAACACAGAGGAACTTTTTGGGACACCCTAGTGTGTATTATTCTCCTGTCAAGTGAATGCTGTGTCTGTCTAGGGGCATTTAAATTAGCGGGGAATTGAGCTGTGACTTTTACATTCTCACCTG
The DNA here is from genome assembly GCA_013400915.1 of Pardalotus punctatus. NCBI lineage: Eukaryota > Metazoa > Chordata > Aves > Passeriformes > Pardalotidae > Pardalotus > Pardalotus punctatus. The sequence continues at coordinate 11,165 of VZTX01012971.1, read as the reverse complement.
GACATAACATGCAGTCCCATGGAAATTGCTTTAGTGGCTGGGTAGCACAGCATGGGTTGTAAAGTCAGATCCTGTAATTTGTTGAGCTGGACCTGACCGTTTCAAGATTCGTTAACCAGGCTTCCCAGTTCTAGGTGTGTTACCTGGATGGTCAGGCAGATCCAGGCAACTGAGTCAAATCCTGGAAGCCAGTGGACTAAAGATGGGGCAGGATTGGAGAACAGACATAAATTGACCTAACCTAAATGGAAAAGATAAACATCACATATGGTATCAGCAGAATTTTGCGAAAGGTTATTGTTTGTTGTTTTTCCTGTGATGTACAATACCTCTAGTAAAAGATCGAGTTAAAGGTGTGAGCACTCATCCCATTTTGTGACAAAATAGATTCTGCTTTTCTCTGGTAAATATTTTTATGCTAATAAAATGCAGGTTCACAGACATTTCCACATTTTCAAGGCAGAAAGGACTGCCAGGCTGTAACCTTTCCGTGTGCCGCAAGGTTCTTGTTTATTTGACTGTAATGCCAGTCCCTGCTGTATTTAACCTGGCATGAGGAGCTCTGACACCAATTCCCTGGTGCGGCATGGGCTGCGGGCGGTGGCCCCTGCCCTGTCCTGGTGACACGGCCACCCCTGTTCCTGGGTGCTGCAGGCAGGGAGGGAGCAGGAGCACGGCTGGGCTGCTGCTGTGGGGTGCATTCCTGGGGCACCTGTCTGAGTCCTGACAGTGTCTGTGCACAGAGGGCAGTGATGTCAAATCCTGCAGATCTCTGCGGGGTTTGCTGGGTCTGTGAGGACAGGGCAGTCTCTGCTGCCGTTCTGCCCACCTTGATCGTGGGCATTGGGGCAGTGCAGGGAAGCTGTCACAAACACAGGCTTTTCATTTGGAACAGAAATCACACGTTTCTTGTTGCACGGGAGTGCAGTGGTGCAGGCTGGCTTAGCATCCTCTGCAGGGGTGCTTGCTTGTGGTTACGTCCATGTGGAAGGCGTGAAGTGTGTTCAGAGCCACACAACTCTGTAAGCCTGGCCTGCTCTTGTTGGTAACAGCCTGGATTCTCCACAGCAGATTCTTTGCCCCTTTTACATCTTGCAAGAATTTATTCAAAGTGTAAGAACAGAAGGGGTGTTCTTTAAATGCACTTCTCTTTGAGGAGTCTCGGCATTGTTGTTGCAATGGAAGGGATGAACCTGGAGTTCTCTTCTGCTAAAACACATTCAATGGGAGCAACAGGGAGTTGGAAGGGTGGAACTGTTAGGGCTGCTGGTCTGTGAGCAGAGATTTCAGTGCAGGTGTGAGAGAAGTTATGGTAAGTTTTAATAATGAATCTAACTCTGGTGATAGTAGTTCTTACTTGCGTTTATATGCATATGCAATCTTCATGTTCAGTGGGTTTTGTTCTCAGAGGCCACACAGAAGCTGTTCAGGTAAGAAAACTGATGCACACTCTCAGCAGGCAAAGAGATGAAAAGGATTGCAGGAATCCTGTGCCCTGTCTTCAGGAACACTTTGCAAGGAGCAGGGGTTGAGTGTTAAAGGCCAACACAATTTCTGCCCTTGCAAGGATGAAGCCCAAATAAGTTGTCACGAGACTTGGTACAGAGACATGGGAGGGGTTGAAACTTCAGAAATTTTGACTGCTTTTGTTGAAGTAAATATTTATTTTGGAGGAGGGTTGGTTGGTTGCTGCTGTGGACAGGATTTAAGGCACAGCCAGTGCTGCTGGAGAAGGGTTGGTTACTGGGACAGAGCCCCTGGGGCCTCTGAAAAAAGCACAAAATGGTATCAATTGACTGTAAGACAGGTGAGAGGGGCAAGAAGAGAGAAGGTGGTGAACTCCTTTGTTATACTTGGACTATCAGCTGCAGAAATGTGGAAACAGAGCTGCCCCTGTTATTTGGGTGTTTTTGATATAGGAGCATTTTGCTTTTGTGTTGGAGCACCCGGTATGTGATCAAGACAACCTGAAGAAAATGTTGATGGTCCTACCTGCATAAAAGGTTATTCAGTTATTTGTTTGTCTTTGATAAATCCTTACAACTGCAGGCAAATAAGCTGCTTTTTACAGACCAACTGTTTCATACGTGTGTGTAAAAATAATGATTTAAAGAACTACAAGTCACCCAAAGGTTTCTGTTCTCCACATTGGATGGGATAATTCCTTCAGCAGCTGTGACTAATGAAATTGTTATTATTTTTATTACTTTGTTATAGAGACATCAAACTTTATGTTGCCTATCTGTAGTCTGCTTTCTGGGCCTTGCAGGCCTTGGAAAGATTTGGAGTGTGCTAATAATGCTGAGCCACAGCTTCTGTGACAGGTAGTTTTCTTTCCTGCAGAAGCAACTGAAACTGATCTTGTTTTTTTTACTTGTCACAGAACATTTTCAAATGGCTTGAAAAATTGGAATTTCAGCATAAATTGGAGACTCTGAGAAGTCTTCCACTTTGTCTTTTGTTTGTGGAAGGTCAGGTGCTAGGAAGGCTTATGAAATACTTACTTTTTTATACAACTGAAAGTAGAAAATAGCTAAAGAGTTATCCAGGCTTCCAGCTGGTAGGGACTAAATAAGAGAAGACAAAATTATAAGGAAGGTCTTAAACCCTATTTTGACTCTAAAAGGCTTTGAGAACTAGGATCTTGCATGAAATATGGGACTCTGGAGACCCTTTCTTGGAGAAGTAGGATCTCTGCCAGGGGCTCCAGCAGGGGGATGGAGCAGGAGGGAAGGGCGTAGATTTAAGTGCGTTCAATAATACTTTGCTTCCCAAGAAAATAGTTATAATATCCTGTCTGACAGAAGCATTGACGTAGTTGTTGAATCTCAAAACATGAGAGTCGTATTGCACGGGGCAGATGAGACAGAGGCTGGGTTTGTGCCCTCCCTGCTCCTGCCCCGGAGTTCACGAACGCTCCGGTGGGGGAGAGGAGATGGGCAAAGCCGTGGTGGCTTTGGGCACCCTGTGCTGGTGTCTCACACCTGCAGCTCTGCAGGCTTTGGTGAGCTGCTCGTCCAAGCACTGATCCTTCAGACACTTGCTGATCTGTGAATCCTAAACAGTTCCGTCCCAGCTATTAAAGGTTTCTTGTGCCGGATGCTCTTCTGAATATTTGTTCGCTTTTGCCTCTCCCAGTCCTGCTTTCAAGGGTGAGATTTTTGTTCAAAGGAGGCAAAAACCTGCTGTTGTGCCTGATGGAGGTGGTTGCTGATCTGCTGTGGCAGGTAATCAGCTGTATCCTTCCCCCGAGCTGGCAGCGGGGTTTAGCCACAGTCTCTGACGTTTTCCCCCAAAAGGATGGGGCTGTTTTAAGGAAATGTACTGACCCCAGTGTGGGAGTTTGGGTATTTCTGTACTGCAAGTGCATTGCTACAAGAGAGTGAATGAAACTCACACTGAGTAGCTTGAAAGTTAATTTTCTCCAGCACTGTTGATTTTGGTTCTGGTTGAGAAATTTGTGCAGCATATCTTGTTTTGTGCTGAAAACACTAAGAGTGTATAATTGCCAGTATACCTGGAATGGATTTCACAAAAATGTTTATAAATCAAGTACTACACATTGTAAGCTGAACCTAAAATGAAGTTGGCTCCTACCTGAATAGTTTATTGCATTGGATTCTTTTTGTGCTATAGAATTTTATTTATTTTTTTCTTTTTATAAAACACTTCAACTTAAGTTGTGATCATAGGAGGTCCTTTTTGACTTTTTTTCTATCAGTGTCAGTCAGCAGAGTCTCAGGCTGGGTGGAGTCTCTTTGTCCTCTGGGAGGGTGCAAATGTGTTTTCCAAAGGGCTGGTGTTTTCAGCCTGCCTTATCTCCTAGGGCAGAGGACCCGTGTAACTGCATTTCTACCTTAGATCTGCTCATCCATTGATAAAGTGTGTGGTCTGTCGAGTACAAATCTTGATTCCAACATGCTCCCCTTTTCCCCTGGAGCCACTCTCTCATCTTCTTGTAGCAGAATGGCCAGCTGAGACCTATATTCATGATTAACTGTAGTGGTGTTAGATTAGGAAAAAGGCTAAAAAAAAAAGCTTGGAGCTGTTTTTTGTAGGCTGTGGAAATTGCTGATTTCTGCGGCAATAATGGAAGCAGAGGTTGTAGCTGCAGTTGTGCTCGGCAGCATCAGGAATAAGGATTGGAAATGTCTGTGCCTTGTGGTTTGGGGCTCCATCCAGTGCAGCAACAGGATTGGATCCACTGCGAGTCCTACAATAAAAAATGTGTTACAAAACGTCTTTAGAAGAAGTGCCGGTGTCATCTCCTTTCCTAGGGAATGCACAGTTAGTATTTCTCGCAGTGAAAGAGCACAGGTAGATGTGTGAATGGACATAGGCACCAGGACATTGGGCCCCTCTCCTCGCACCTCCAAGAATAACACAAGGAAGGGGTCTTCAGATCTTCTCCCTTGCTGCATTAGCAGTAGGTTTTCGGGAGCAGAGCTGTAGTTTTCAGGTGCTGAAGGACCCCTGCCCTGCTCTGCAACAGGTTTCCTGCCTGCCTGTGCAGAGTGCAGCTCCGTGGTGGATACAGGGCTTTGAAATAGATTTTACTGGATGCCTTGGCATGAAGGAATTCATTGAAACCTGATCCTTGCTGTAGCTCCATCCCCAGTCCTTAGGGGTGTCTCCTGTCCCCATTGTCTCATGTGCCTTTGTTTTAAAATAATATTAAGCCTCAGACACCAGCTGATTTACTTTAATTCAACATCCAACTTATGTTTGATTTCTTTTCATATTCAAGTGAGCCATCTGGCTTTAATGAACTGTAACTGTTTTTAATGCTGCCTCCAGTTGCTAACATCTGAATATTTCATGTGCTGAAAGGAGATTTGAAATGCAGAAGTGAGACTGAAGAGTCCGAAGTATTTCCAAATCAGCTCTGTTCCAGCAGCACTTGTGCTCCACTTCCCTCGAGATTTATCAAAAGATAATCTTTGGGGTACCAGACTGTAAGCAGCAGCCATGGTGGGTGCTAATTACAAGTATTCTCCATTTTGTGTACATAAAACACCAGAACTGCTTATGAAATCCTGAGTAACTACCCACCTTGACTTGGGCAGAATATAAATCAGCTTCAACAGGAGCTGCCAGTGTATGGCATCTTCTAAATCAACAGCCTCTTTGGTGTTTGGGATTTTGCTTTGTGGGTTTGTTTTGGGATTTTTTTGGTGGGGAGAGTGACATCCTAAATTCTCATGTTGCAAAAAAATACAGAGTTTAGTTACGTCACGTAGTTTAGTTACAGAAGCTAATTCAGAGCTGTATCCCATAAACTGAAAATAGCTTAATTGCAATTAATTCTGAGGATACTTTGCCAGGGCAGCACTATTCTAAACCGGTGGCGTATCCCCAGATTTGTTGGAATACGTGCTTTCCTTGGCATTTTTCACAGTGTTGCCTTTGTTTTGGCTTAGCACTGTGACAGCTGATAGACTTGGAATAGGCCATTACCAAGACATATTTTGATTAATGATTTTAAAGTATTTTGTCAGTTAGTTCTTCTCTGTGTGCTGAGCACTGCCAGTGACATCATCTTCCAGCATGACTTTATAAAAGATAAAATAGATGGAAGCTCAGTCTGTGGAGGAGGAAGGTCTTGGGAGAGGATGGTCTGGGAACATGTGCTTGAGTTATCTTATCCTGCACTGCTTTGTCCTGGGAGCCTGGAAAAAAGTGTGTGAGGAACCAGTGGAGAGTGAGAGTGGCACCTGTGCCTCATTTCTCAGTAACTTTCTCACAGAGGCCGAGCTGAACTGGGGGTTAACGTGTGACCTTGTAGTTCTATGCTGAGCACAGACTTTCTGAGCTGGAGTGGAGCAGGTTACAAGCATTGAGCAGAAATTGGCAGCTGGGTTCCATTCCAGACATTTCTGTGAAGTTATAATGAATTAAAGTTATCAGTATCTTCTATGCAGTAGATTTTTGTGGCATTAAGCTGCCATTCAGTAGGAGCTCTTAATGATAACTCTTGCCACTCTAAAAAAATTTTTATTTCCACATGTAATGAAAATTTTTGAAGTTGGTTGTAGTTTTGATTGTACTTGAGAACTTCCTACATGGCGAGCACTGCTGCTGGATATTTTATTCTGTTCAAGTTTGTGGATTTATTTGTGTGTGAATGAAGCTACCAGTGTTGTGTACCTCTAAGGATTATCAGGTAGTCTGCATAGACACTCTAGCTGTACAAAACTCAAAATCACAGACTTTTCAAATATATAGGACTTCCTTTTTATAAACCATTGTTCTGCAAAATGTGTTTACCTGAGAAGCACAGCCTGTGCTTTTTGGAGCCTGATTTTTAGTCCTCTACATTATTTCAGGTATCTCACTTTAAAAAAAAAAAGATGCTTCAAAGACATTCAACAGGAATGCAAAGGGTATTTGAAATTACCTTTTTCTTACAAGAATTCATTTTAAGCCAATAATCTTGGTTTTGCGGCCTCTCATCTCATTGATTTATATAAAGATGTCAGTCAAAGTGTGTTATTAGTAAAGAAACATGTTACCTAGACTTTTATTTACTATACAGCTTTGCTTTTGTGGAGAATTTTGTACTGGATAAAAACTTACGGTTCATTGCCAGTGAACTGGTGGGTTCACTTTAGACCTGTCCTGGCTCAGGTTCTACCATTCATAATGAAATAATGATTTAATTGCTCATAGGAATGGATTTGAAAAATTGGCTATTAGGAAGAAGTGTTTCCCTGGGAGGGTGGTGAGGCCCTGGCACAGGTGCCCAGAGAAGCTGTGGCTGCCCCATCCCTGGAAATGTTCAAAGCCAGGCTGGAGGGGGCTTGGAGCAGCCTGGGATAGTGGGAGGGGTCCCTGCCCACGGCAGGGATTGGGAGGAGATGGGCTTTGAGTTCCCTTCCAACCCAAACCATTCTAGAATTCTATCTTAAAAGTAGCTAAAAATCCCACAAAGATTTTCTTACCAGTTTTTCCTTTCAGGTGTTTTCCAGGATCCCTTCTTGAATGTCCTGGCTACTGTCGAAGGCGGGAGGCAGCTCATGACCACCAAGCAGTGACAGCCTTGGATTCCCCTGCTTCTGGCTGCTCGGAACAGCCGCTGGGCTCCTGTGGAGATGAATGGAGAACAGCAGTATGATGCAGGTAACAGTCCAGCCCAGCTCCCTGGCCAGCCATTCTAAAAAATCCAGGCTCAGTGCATGTCCCTTAGTGCATGTGCCTGCTGCTGACACAGGGAGAAACTGCAGTTTCAGTGGTGCTGAGTTCAGTTCTGGCTGGGGGCCTGTCATGGGCAGTGTTTGTTACTGCTCTGTATCAAAGCTGGTGTGTCACTGGCTTAAAGGGGGACAAAATCTGACCCGCCTTGGTCATTGTGTTTACAAGAAGCTGTGACTTTCCTTTTTATGATACCACTATGAGATGGGCTTATGAAAAACTTGGTGGTGTTAAACACTTAATATTTTTAGGCATTTGTCTGTCAGAGTGGTTACTATTATCTGGTTCTGTCCTTGTGTTCGTCTTGTTCTTAGTATTTTGGCAAGCTTGCGCTGCTGGTTTCAAAAGTCAGATAACTAAAGCTGTTTGCTGCCGTTGTAATCTCTCCTGTTTTTGTGAAGTGCCTTGATGTGTCCTCTTCGATAGGCTTGTGATATCAATTCCTAACCTGCTGCAGAGTGGTATATTATGATAAATCAGCTCAGGTTTTGCATTACCTTGGAACATTAGGCTGAGAAGAGTGTTGGTCTGGGATGGCTGGGAATACTAGCAGCTTTCTGAAACAGTTCTGGAGCTGTACCCTCGTGTGGGGGTAGAGACCATCCGTTTTTTTCTGTCTTCCCTTGTCCCTTTTCTTTGGGGAGCTTCTTAACTATTACAGTTTATATAAGGCAAATTTTAATTCGTAGTTACCAGTGTAAACAATTGGATCAGGATTTTATCTGAGTATTACTTTCCTTTAGTACTTGTCCAGCAAGCTGCTCTTCTCATAGGACGGTTCACTATTGGTAGTTTTTGTACCTTTGCTTTATGGAGATCTAATTGTTGTCAGTGTTACTGAAGAAATGTTAAATACAATTTTAATCTACAGTGCTTTTAGGAGAATGCTGTCACCTGCTTTGATGCTGAAATATGCTTTTTGATTATTAATTAGAGCAAATCGGTCAAATTGTTGTCATTGTTATATCCTCAAATAATCAAGAAAACACATCATGAACTGGGTTTTAGAATGTCTCCTGGCACATACAAATACTTTTTCCTTGGCTAGTGGAAACTCTTGACTTCTGTCACCAGGTGTAAGGAAGGGAGAGGAACAGCAAGGAGTTGTTTACATGATCAGCAGTGGTGTGTCCACAGCCTGTGATAGCACATCCCTCGGTCCTAAAACCTTTCTTGACATTTTCCATCTTCCTCAGAGAGCACCGGGTTGCAGAGCCTTCTCTCACTGTGTGCTTTTGAATAGCTGAGGAAAGGTTTGATACTGGCTTGAAATTACTCAGCAGCTGTTTCCCTGAGCATCCTTTTGTGCCGGGTTTGAGTACAGGAGGCTGTGAAAAGCAAACAATAACAGATGAGAGCATTACTTGCATTCAGAGATAGTTCCCAGCAAATGCTGCCTGTGTAAGCATAAGCACATTGGTTTTGTTGTGCCCTCTAACACTTTTCTGAAGTGCTTCTGAGTTGCACCGGTCTAAACCACTGCTGGAACATTCCCTTTGTATTCTTTGACTGGTGTGATTTTTTTCCACTTAATAATTTGCAGCAGTTCTTGGAGATTCCCCCGTTTCTCTGGTTTTTTATCCAGGCTTTCTGCCTCCAAGAAGCCAGACAGTGGTCAGGGTTGTTGGTTGTGATGCTCTCCTGCACTACAAGGGGAAAAGACAACTTTCATTCTTGTCACAGTCTTTCTCAACTCCTGAAATTCCGACCTGTCTTTATTTATTCATGGCCTCACAGCTGGTGTAGATGAAAAAGATTAACTGTTATTAAAATCAGATTGAACTATATCTACATTTCAGGGTGAGAAACCTTTGGGTTAGCCTTACTGAAGTCTGCAAGGCCTCAATTGTGATGTACTTAAATGTCCAATGTGACAGTCTTCGACTAAATCACATTAAAGATGCATGAGAGTTATTTGCAGTGAGAATTTAGCTCAAATCCAAAGATCAGAACAGCCTAGTGTAGACTGTTTCCATTTCAGATCTTTTTAAGGCCTAACTTCCTTAATATTTCACTTCTTTTTCAAGTCCAAATGGTACAATTCCGTGTCCTTTCTCTACTTGCATGTGTCAGAGAGCAGCAGGATGTCATTTGTGATAAAATGTAGAGAGAGTGAGTGTTCTCAATAATGCCAGTAGAAATGGAGACAAATGGGAAGTGATACACGTGCAAGGAAACTGCTGATATTCTTACAGAGCATTTTCTCACCTCGAAAGTGGATGAACATTCTCTACAAAACCTCTGTAGGACACTTCTCAGATTTTATTTAAGAAAGTGTTAGCTAGATTTGAAAGTTCTACTGACACAAACTGGTTGCATGGCAAGGCCAGAGGGATGGGAATTGCATCGGATTTCTTCCTCTTCCTTTGCCAAAATTGTGCTTTGCCTCTGAGCTAATGTGCTGCTCAGTCATCCTGTCTAATACAGGAGCTATGTCACGGTGTAGTAGAAAGCTGAATTCATTTAGGACTTGTAGCAATTAAGGATATGTGGAGAAAGAGAGAGCATGAATTTGTACACCCATGCAGCATTAGATGAGTAAGTTGTGCTTTAGAATCAAATGCCTTAAATATGGTTTTGCTTGTTGTCGTCTGTCACACTGATTTGCAAGTTTCCTCACAGTAGCAAGAATCTCTGCTGTAAACATCTGAGGTTTTATTGTGTAGTCTGAACTCAGACTGATCAGGTCCTCTGTCTCCAGGGCTCTGCTAACCTGTGAGGATGGAGCTCTGCAATAGGGTCTTGCAAAAAATGCCACCAGAATAGTTCAAAGCCTTGATTTAAGCAGGGGCTGCTCTGCTGCTGCTGTCCTGCCAATAAAACCAGAAAAGTGATTGGATTCCGACTCTGAAAGCCTTACCAGAGAGGTGGTCCTTTGCTGCACTCTTGGAGTGTCTCTACATTCAGATGTTGAAAAAGAGGCTTATTTCAGAGGTTTTTCATGGTTTATGTAGTCCTACCACATGCCACAATTAAAAAGCTAATTTACTGTTCTCACTATGAATCCTCATACAGCATTTTTGCTTGGAGCTTTATTCAATGAACTTTTCCTGTTCCACATTGCTCCAGTAGGAGATGTGCTGAATAACCAGGAATGCTGTGGCAGGTTTGTGAGAAGCAGCAGATGTTGGTTCAAACCATAGCTAAGCACAACCCTCAGCTGGGTCAGCCTCCAAAAGGGAAGAAAACTTCCCAGCTCTGTGCTCAGTGGTTGAAGTGAGAGGGTGATCGCCTCATCGTAATTGTAAAACCTTTGTGAAGTGTAAACGCAAGCTGAGTTTGACTTTTATGAATGAATGAACAGGAACAGTTGTGGGTGCTTTTTGAATAAGTTTTTTTTAATCCCTCTTACTGAAGCAAACTCCCTAAAATAAAGCAGGGAGAGTATTAAATTTGCAATGAGCGGTGGACAGAAGTTTGTAATTTTTGTTTTGTTTTGTTGGGGGTTTTTATTTGTTTTTCCTGTGAAGAATGGGTTTCAAGTGAGCTTTTGGCTGTGCTGGTGAGCTTTGGGTGCAGTACAGAGCAATCTGAGCCCTTGTCACCACAGCGCAGACCTGCGAGGAAAGAGCTCCTAGATAACGAGCGGATCGGCTGCAGAGACCGTGGGTGAGCAGAATGACAAAGGAGCTGCGGTCACTGATCCAGTTGGGAATGGTTTTAGCCGTAGTTAAAGGCAAGGGGTCGCTGGAGCGGCAGGCAAACCGGCTTTCCTGGGAGCTCCTTGTAGCAATTAAGTGGCAACATAAGTTCCTAATTGACCCTTTCAGTGTGTGAAGTGACCTGTGCCTCATTTAAGGAGCTTAACTGCCCCTCTGGCAGTTATCTGATGATAACGGGGATTGAGGAGTCGGTGCTGCAGGGCTGGGGAGAGCCCCGGCTCCCTGCGCTGTTCCCGGAGGCTTTCCAGTGCCTGGGCAGCGCAGAGCAGCGCAGAGCAGAGCTGTGCAAAGCTGTACAGAGCAGTGCAGAGC
>VZTX01012967.1:0-64809 GCA_013400915.1 Pardalotus punctatus | reverse complement strand
CCGGCACAGCCAGGAGGATGTGCCCTCCAGGAACGTCCCCTTCCCAGACGAAAGCTCACTCACCAACGAGAAGAAAACAGCGCAGATCCGAAAAACCTTCCTGCCGCTGTAGCCGAGGAGCCCGCAGTTCCCCCTGCTGCCTCCTCCATAGCCGGTCGAGTGCCTTTTCTGCTGACCACATCTGCTCTCCACTCCCCACGCCCTGCTAGCTCTTTTGTCTCTTACAAAAAGAGTCAATAGTCCTTAAGTATCCTGCCATTAGCAACTGGGATAGGGAAAAATTCTGCCCCCTCCTCAACCTTCAACATATGCCATCATCCACTCAGGGTGATTCATATGTAGGTCAGCAGCAGAATGAATCTTCTGTCTTTGCCAAAAAGTGTGCGCTACTTAGGAATATTGGAGCTCACAAAATTCATGAAGAAATAAAAGCATTTTTTTCTGAGGCTGTCAGATTTGCAGATGAGCTGCCAGAGGGACAGAAAGTCAATCATTGTTTGAATGTAGTATATGACACCTTTTCTTTTTGATAAACGTTCGTTCTGAAACAGCATAGATTAAAAATAAATGCAAATGTATGAAATTGCTTTTCCTAGAAACGGAAATGTAAATACCCAAATCTTGTTTTAAAGGGAACGTCTCTAAAAGTCTCTTAAATGCTTGACCAAAGGCACATTCCAGAAAGAATAAAGGTTCAAAATACAAATGTGTAAAGTATTCTTGAAGCTATTGTTGATCAGTTTCTGCCACCTATTTTTTTTTTTTTTTTTTTCCCCCCTGTGCTGTCTCACGTCAGTTTGGTAATTGTGATTATCATGCTAGCCACTGATGAAAAAAGTCTATTTCGGCTGTAGTGTCAGTACCTAGTTGTGGTAGAGGTGTGACAAAAGCTATTTTGAGGTAATGTCTGTGAAAATACTATTTGCCAACTTTACCTAAGGAACCTGAGTCTTTCAGCAGTTTTCTGATCTTGGTAACTCCTTGACTCCTGATAGGTTAGTGCTATTAGGCCATCAGCTGTGGGGTTTTTTAAAATATTTTTCTTTATTTTGTTCATGTGTCTTTATATAGAAGAATCTTTACAGTCAACATGTATTTCTAGATGCTGTGTTAAAATTGCTGGCAGAGTCTATTATTCTATACAAACTGAACAATCTGGCCCCTTGTTTTATTTATAAAGGTTCAATGTATCTTTGCCTGCCTACATCAATCTGCAAGGGAGTGTCAGAAAGGCCCCGCATTCGCCGAGCCGTGAGTTATCAATAACTTTTCAGATGTGTTAATGAATGTGGAACAAACGCAGTTATGTGTTTAAAAAAATACGGATCCACCTCCTAAAAAAAAGAAAAAGAAAAAAAAAGAGCAAAACTCTTTACTACAGTAGCAGGCATGATTGTAAAAGGATTACTCTAAATTTTTAGTAGTGTAAATATAACTAAGCAGTCAGGTTGCCCTCTAGAAAACCTATTGTTGAACTGCTTTGAAGCTCTTTGGTTTGTGGGTTACAGGTTTTAACTGTTGTATCCCACAGGCAAATTAAACGTGTTATTCATGGAAACTTTTGTTTACTTAATAATCTGAAACGTGGCCCATCTGAAAATGTTATCTATTAGCATCCTATGCACAGAACTGATATTTAAAAATCTGATTATGTAATAGTAAGAAAGGCTTGACTAAAAAGATACGTGTTTGTTATTCCTCTCTGTAGTGGTTACCTCAGTAATGAATTTGGCTTCTTGAATTGTTTAATAGATTGAAAAGTCTTAGAGTTTCAAATCGTGAAGCCATAAAAAAATCCTAATAATTGCAAAATGTATCTACACTCTTTAAAATATTTGATGAAATGGAAGGAGCTGCTATCTGAGCTCACTGTATGTCATTTTTTCTCCCAGCAGCCCTTCTTGCTTCAGTAATTCACCAGTAGGTTTTCAATGATAAGAGATCACATCAAATTGTTATGTTAAAAAAAAAAAAAAAGGCTGCATCCTTAGAGAGATTAAGGTGTTTTATCATGCCTGTGTCTTTACAAGAAGAGAGCCATTGGAATGATCTTTATTCTGAATTTCAAATAGTGACAATTATATTATGACTCAAAGGGAAACATATTCAGCCCTCATCCCCAGAATACCAGCTGGTTGCTTTGTTCTGAAGACTTCAGGTCTTGCTCCAAGAAGGGGTTTTAACCTTGCAATTGGACCTCAGTGTCTGGACAGGTTGATGCTTCTGCTGATGCAGGAGCTGCAACCTTCCACAATGAAGATAAAATTAAGATGTTCCAGCCCAACAAACAGCATGTAGAAGAGAAAAGAAAAAAGGTTTATCATACGGAGATATGCAAACACCTCTAAAATATTTTGCATATAGGTTATGTCCATATGTTTAACTGATTTTTTTTTCAGGTTTGTAAGCATTTAAAATCATTCTTCTGCCACCTCTTTATGCTGCTCCCATCAGATGTTAAAGGGTGCATTGCATCCAAGAGAAAAATCGTAAAATGAGTATCAGGTGGGATTTGGTGAAGACCCATTGTGTATCATTTTGTGTTTAAGAGGCTGCTTTTATATGCTAATTCTTGCATAGAAATACATCACTATTTCATGCAAAGTCTGAATAGAGCATTATATAGCTCATTTAACAAATGCTGTTATATCAAAGTGTTTTTAAGCTAATACTGACTTTCTGGTTTCAAGCACTTTTCCTGCTGCATTTTTGAAGGGGAAGTGCAAGAGGATTTTTAAATAGCATTATAGAGCATTAAAACACACATTTGTGGTTTTGGTGTTATTTGGCAAAGAAACATAGAGTGTTTTAAGTTCTAGTTTTCATAGACCTTCACTATGTGACAGGGCAGTGTTAACGCTTTGCATGTAACCTGCAGAACATGTCTGACTTGTACAGATTTCTGACCTGGAATGTGCTGATTTCTATATTGCAGGTGACACAACCCGTCAGCGAATCAAATTCAGTGATGACAGAGTGTGCAAGAGCCACCTTCTCAACTGCTGCCCTCATGATGTGCTCTCTGGAACTGTATGTAGCTAAATCTCATGTTTTATTTAGATAAGAATGGAGAAATTGAATTGTATTTGTTCTTTGCAGTATCTCCTTTAATTTCATGGTTTTCAGTGACTAGTGCTCTCTGGTAGTTCAGAGGAACTTTCATAAACAACTGATTTATGGGTTATGAAGTTAATTTTTAGAATTCTTCTGTTCTATATTTTTATTATTATTCTATATATATTTTATTATTATTCTATAATTATGACTTCAGTTTCGTTGTTTGCTATAACATGAAAAACCAAATAACATCACCTATGTGAATTGTGCTATAGCAAAGTGGCCTTAAACTGGTACAGTTCACAAGTAATAGAAAGATATAAAATACATTGTATGCGTAAGTTATGAAGTTACTTTCTTAAAAATCTGTGTTGTAGTGGGAAAATATTTGACAGATATATTTGTATAGAAAACTACAGAGGTTGTTTTTTCTTTGGAAATATGTTAGTGAAAATAATTGAAAGTTCAGATAATTACATTTCTTAAAAGTTGAGGTTCATTTAATATGATAGTGACACTTACTGTACAATATCCAGTTACTGTGCCATTTTCCTAAACTAAAGCAATTTTTAAATCTCCATTTATGGCATATTAGTAACTTGTTTGACTTGGACTTTTGTGTACTCCGTAGTAGAAATTCCACTACCTGAGCATAGGAAACAAGGGGCTTTGACACATGCCAGTAGCTTTGTCAGTGTGCCTGTACTTTGCCCTGTGGTCTGTGTTTAAGATAACTCACCTGCCCTTCACAAAAAATAAGCTATGTTTCATTGATTATGTAACCTAATGTCTGATGATGTTAGAATAATTAATAGTAGAGAGATGTATTGTGATATGTGGAGTCCCACATGCTTCCCATTCTTAATGCTTTGGTTGCTTTTTTCACTGATGTTGGTGCATTTTGTTAACCCTTTGGCCCTGGGAAAAATAAGTACTGGGAAGTTTGTCTGAGGTGTTATTTGAAGTAGTATTGTGTATCAATGTATATATAGTTTTATTTTGAAAGGTTTTGTGCATTTCTGTCCAAACAAAGTGGGGGGAAAGGGAGAACAATGTGTTCCTTTTTACCCATCTGTTATGGATGGTATTTTGGCTGTGTGCTGAGCAAAATAACTCCTGCTTGAGGGGATTTGGGGCATACCAGTATGCTGTAAAAACATACAAAATCATTGGTCATAATCCACAAGAAGAGACTTTTCAAAGATTTGTTCGACAGCTTTTCCTTGTGGTCTAATTTCTGTAAGCAAAGATTTTTAGAACGGCTGCAAGTAAGAAATGTTTATCTTTAGAACTATAAAAGTCATAGGTATCATGCAGTAGCTCCTCTTACTGTGCAGGTCAGTCATGTAGGCTGGAGCAGCTGACACAGTTTTAAGTCCTTGCTGGAAGTTTTCATCTGTCTCATACCAGATTCTGCTGCTGCTCTTGGAATACTAAACAAAACTGCTTCTTCAGAGAATATCAATCTTTTTCTTTTCCTTCCTCATAATGCAGTTAGTCATCATACCAGAAAATGCGTTCCACAGTGTAAGTCTGGGTCCAGAAGAACATGACTAGTTTAATCCTTTAGTGGGAGTAGTAGAAAGGGACTCATAAGAGACAGGCTTTACCTGAGCCATGTGATGTTCTGCTGTTTACCTGGTCATAGGTCTGAAGGAATGGACCTTCTCTTCTAACAGCAGTTTTGAAAAGGGCAGGAAGCATGGACTCTTGCTGAACAGTTTGTCAGTGATTTAGAAAATGACTGTGAAGTTTTCTCCAGAGTTTCAATAGGAAGATTTTGATGCATCTTCACATTCAAGATCTGTAGGTAACAAAAGCTGAGTGACTTTTTAGATACAAGTCCATGAATGCTCCTGAAAGAGTAAGTTCTCTGGGAACATTTTATGAGTTTAAGTCTCTACATTGAGTAGATTATCAGTGAAACACTGGACATGAATTGCCAGGTTTTTTGTGTGTCACAAGATGCTCTACACTTCCTAGGTGCTGCGTGTTACTATTCCTGTCTGCAAAATGCAGACTATATATTTCTAGACCACCCCCTGTTTCAAAAGCACTCAAGGAGGACATTCACAGATAAGGCAAACAAAGTGATTCATGGGTAGGCCCTGTTATTTTACTATGTTCTTTCCCTTAATGGCCAAATTCCCAAAACTCTGCAAAGGCCTTGATTTCCCTTGACAATAAAAAACTATGCTCCTCAGGTTGCAGTATGTATTGGTAGTGTGTGTATACTTTTAGTTCAGGAATTTTATTTATGGATATATTCTTGTGCTACTAAGTTTCTGGGTTTGTAGACTTGGAAATTTCAAGTCAAGCAGTGAGAAGTGTCTGCCTGGTGGAGGTGATTTTGTCTTACATTCTGGGGTGAGATAGGGAGAGTATTGGTTTGGATTTTTTGTGGCCTTGCTCTAAGAGCAGTGGGAATAATGGGCTACATGGAAACCATAGGTAGAATACTGAGTCTCAGCAGCAAAACTGCAAACAAAGATAAAACTGTTAGCATCCTCTTTCAGTTTATTAAATTCCAAATCTATAGTGCACTGTGATTATATTTTCACTCGAAATGTGTTCTGAAGTTTGTGTGAGGCACATAGTAAACTAATTGGTAAGATCACGGAAGTTGTATTCAGGGTTGTAGAACAGTGTCTGTTTAGAGTTTGCTTTTGATAATACCTCTCACCAAAGCTATTTTCATTTTTAACTGTCACTTTTTCATGTTTTGGTTCTCTGCTTTTTCATGATGACCACTTGGACACAAGTTCATGTACGTAAGTCAGTGGTTTAAGAGTTTGCTCATTCATTTTGAGCTGAAAATTTTATAATGAGAGATTAGTAAGGCTTTGTAAACCCTGGCTGATGGTTCACTGAATAATTTGCATAATTTGCAGCAAGAGCTAACTTTTTTTTTTTTTTTTGCCTTGCAGGGTTGACACTGTTATCCTTAATGGTTGCTGATGATAAGACTTGTGGGTTTTGGTTTGGGGTGGGTTTTTGTTTGTGGGTATTTATTTTTTTCCTTTAAAAAAATGTTTGTTCATCCATATTATGAGATTGGGATTGAAGCTGCATATGTACGAGTCAGATGACTCTGCTGTAATGGTACAAACCTGTTAAGCAATGGTTGCTGGATGTATAAGGTCTGTGCTGTCTTCTGCAAGTTTTACAAGTTGTGTGTTTTCTCAGTCTTTGGATGTTTCTGAATGAATAGCAGAGTACTAATGAAAATTACAAGGTGGGGGGATTGAATACTAATACTCTAATAAGGCTATTATTAAGTACCAATGTCCTGAACAGTTGTAGTAACCCACGAGCTATCTTTGAAAATCCCAACACTTCTGCATCAATCTGGCTTTCTTAAAAGCTTGGTTGTGCTTCCCTGATGAAAAAAGTTTCACAAATACTATATATGGTCCTGCAAATGATGGTTGAGAAACTCCCATCTGTTCAGTGAATTAACTTTGTATTTGTATTTATGTCTATTTTTTGAGAAAAATGACTTCTTACGTTTTATGTATACAGACCTGAAAGTATGCTCTGTTGGATCACCATGCAGTTAAACATCTTTAGATGCTCCTAAATTTATTGCACACAGCTCTTCAGGACTCTTTCTGACTGAAACCATATTAATCAAGACCTTGGTTTAGCAATATACTTGAATACATGATTAACTTTAAGCTTATTAGAAGTGGAATTCAGCTCTAGATTAAGACATCTAAATTTAGATTTCAGCTGAGGAGCTAGGTGTTGAAGCTTGCACTGATGTCAGAAGGTATCTAGGCAATGGAGCCTAGAAAACAATGCAGTTCACCTGCCAGTGGGTATCCCTCTCAAGGTGGGCTGAACCCATTTAGGCTCACAGAATGTGCTGTCTGTATCTCTTTTTACTGTGTAAGAGAAGTTTGGATAGTTCATACATGTGCAAATAGGTGTTAGTAAGAAGTTCTGATCTGTAGTGGATTTATCTGCCAGTAGTCCCATTGACTCTGGAGCTATTTGCATGCTTAAAACTTGTGTTTTGAGGTGTGACTGTGATTTTATGCTGTACTTCTGGAAAAAGCACGAGAAGCTGTTAGAAGGCATTGTGTCTGAGGGTATCAGCTTTTCAGTTCAGGACTGATTTGATCATGTGAATTGCTTCAGCTTAGTAAATCAAATTACATTAGGCTTGCATAAGCTACCTCAGTTCGTAGCCTTCAACCCAGTAGTGATGAATTGTAAAGTGCACTGTTGTCCTCTCAAGTGACCATGTTGGTCTCTTGAAATGTATTTCTTGAAATTTATTTGACCAGCACCAGGAAGGTGAAGTGATTGTACCACATTCCATTTAAATGGGTTTAATTTATTGGGAAGGGGAGGGTTGTTACTTCCTGCATGGTTATCAACCTCAGTGTTAATATATTTTATAGGTGGGGTATAAGAACAAATACTATGTAAACACTGAAATGTCTCATTTAATAACAAGAAAGACTGCTATAAGTTTTGGTAGTGAAGATCTAAGGACTTAAAAATCTTTAGAAGTGAGAGTATGGTTACGTGAAGAAACATCTTTTAAAAAAGTATTGTACTTCAGAAGATACCTGAAATTCAGTGGTTACTAAGGACTTCAACGTAATAATTTCTGCATCTTTTATGCTCAGCATATCTTCCCTGCTAGTGAATTCCTACAAAAGTTTACTCTTTTAGTGGAGTCAGAGGACTTAAATCCCCTTCTAAATATGTGTTGCCTACAAGGAAGGATGGGCTTTATCACAAGTTTAGAAATCTGTTCAAAACAAAATTCGTAGTGCAGCAAAGAATGAGTTCCATAATAAGGAAGATCTGGGCAAAGAGGCTGTATCTTCAGCTTCTTTTTGTCAGAAGTAAATGTTCTCATACAGACCCTAGTAGTTGCCTTGACAGCTTGGTAAAGGAGGAGATCTGATTCCTCCAGTATCAATTTTTCAGCAGTGTCAGATCTTTCTAAGCAAACAAACAAAATATTCTTCTCTTGCTGAATGTGCGCTGCTTTGGTATCTTTATATCTAGAAAGAAATAGCTACATAAACACTGCCCACAGTGTCTTCTTTCAAAAGCCTATCAAGGATAAGTGCTTTTTTTAGAAGCATTTGATAGTTTGTGCTACTGTGTCACTCTTGGCTCAACATCAGCCCTTTGTTTTAGGTAGCTTTAGTTTTTCTGTGTTCTTTCTGCAGTCTGTATAGAGTACATTCAATAATCGAATTTCTGATGTCAGAGGAACAACATAGTAGTTGTGAAAGTGCCAAAATGAGAATTTTGCTGTAGGTAGATCAAGGTCTAAAAAAGAAAACAGGGAAAAGACCCCACCTTAATTTCAGGTTCCAGAAACAGCATCGCATCAGAATTTAGTTTCCAGTTGAGTTATTTGTCAGCTTCTCAGAGTGCACATTTATTTTGCAGATAAACTCTTCAGAGTCTCTATTGCCAGACCCTTGGCCAGCTCTTCCTTGTCAGCTCATACTTAACTCATATGATAATTTTTTTTTTTGTAACTGATTTGAGTGAAGCAGTGCTATGCAAACAAAATGTATGTAATTCATCTATCTATTTTGTGGATGGGATGACAAAAATGATTGCTAAATCATTTGATTATGAAGTAGTTTGGGATAAAAGTCCAGTTTTTTTAAACCTCAGCTCTGGGAAACCAAGCAGCTTTAATTGTCCATCTAACACTGAGAAATTAAGTATTGCAGAAAATGGTCAGCAAGTACTTGAAGGCACTAGTTTCTTAAGCAGAATTCAGCAATAACAAAAGGACTCCTGATATCCTGCTTTGTTTGTTATTACCTAGACTAATCTTCAGCAATAACTTTCTTTGCAATAAAGAGTCTTCAAATATACAGGCTTTTCTTCAGGTGTTAATCTCAGTAAAAGTGCAGAAAACTGCAAAAGGACCCAAAAGATGGCTTAGCTTACTCAATGAACTTTAGTTATGTCTAGCCTGGGGACTTGAATATTTTCACCTTTCTTTATTTGTGTTCTTCATCTGAACTCTGTGAATCACTTTTAAGTAGTGTAAGTCTGTCTGAAAGTCAGGGTATTGACAGTGAGAAACAGTTCAGCTTCATTCTTTTTAAGCCTTCCAAGCTCAGTGTCTGAACATGAGTCTCCCTCTTCGACATCTACTGTTTCAAATGTGATTGATCTTTAAATGGCCGACTGCCAGCGCTTGTTCTTTGCCTCTGGGGGGAGGGCACCAAATGTCTTGGCACCAAATTGCAAGGTGGACTTGTGGAAAAGGAAAATAATGTGTCCATTTTCATCTGCTGTCTATCTACTTTGCAGCTGCCCATATGAGCCAAATTATACAAGCTGCTCTGTGCTTTTTAAGGTTCTTGGCAATCATGATCCAGCATAGACTTTTGACAGTAATGAATCATCCCCAAGATGAGTTGTCTTTGCCTGACGTTGCATAACTTACACCAGCAGAAGTGCTTTTTAGCCTGTTTTTGCATTTAATATGCAAACTTACTTAAGAGTGGTGTGTTTTTTATATCTGTCTACATTGGGGTTTGCTAATAGAACTTCTATGGAAGACATTTAGTATTAATATTTCTGCGAAGACTTTCAAAGGATTACCCAGGACTAGTATAGGCTGTGTTAAGGAGCAGTTCCAACAATGATGTAATTTCTTCAGCAGCAAAACTAATGATAAAAAGTCCTTTTCTCTTGTACCTGCTTGTTCTTGCTCCCTGTCTGTTATGCCATGTGAGTATTTGTAAGGCAGCCCTGTTGGGTCAAAGTGGGGAAGGGGAGCCAAAATTTCTTCTCTTGTGATTGAGACTTCTAAGAAAAAGGAATCCTCTGTAACATACTCCTTGTCCCCCAAAATTTCTGCTAACATTACTGAAGTTATACATGAGCTTTTGAGTTTGCTGTCTTGATATTTTAAGAGACCCCAGCTTAAGTCTGCTACTCAAGTCTACTGCTGTGTTGTCTCCTACATATTGTCAGCACGTTGTTTATGTGGCTGCCCAACAAGTTGGGCAGAGGTACACTGCTGACAAATGTGCCTCTGTGTTTGGTTTGCTAAGATATTTTTTACCCAGTCAATGCCCAGATTGTGTTCAACGGCACAGGCAGATGTGCTAACATGGAGTGGCACAGCCTAGGCATAAGGGGAGGACAGAACACTGCTCAGCAGTAATGCTGGCTCAGACTAATTACCATCCTTTCAGGCTTTGGATTTACAGTTCCCTGTAAAATCTGAAACAAACAGGAAATGTACTGTGTTGTGGAGGTTAAATCCAACACAAATAGAGAGAGAAAAGAAGCATAAAGTGAACAGCATGTCATGGTAGTGTTATGTGAATTCTGAGGGGTTTTAGTGTGTGGTGGAATTTTATTTCATGCATTTATACAAAGTGTATGCAGATTGCATCTTAGAATAGCAGAGGTTTTGTGCTATGATGGATGTGTTTCAGGCTTTTTGTCATTGTATTCAGACCTACTGAAGTGTGTCACTGGCCTTATCTATGCATTTATATAACTTATGTGCCTCACGTCAAACAGGATTGGCCTTAGGTTTTACAGTTTAGCCTTAAAGACCTTGTTCAATACAAGAGATGAATCAGCACAAAGTCAATCTTTTCACAATTTTACGATAGTTTTTAAGTGTCTAATTTTCAGATTATTTTTAAAAGTGCTTTGACATTGCTCTCCTAGTACTGAAGTACTTCCCTGAAAAAAACACTTCAGTTTAAATAATAAGTCAGCATGACTTAGAAAGAGACATCTATAATACATTGCTCAGCTTCAAGGTCTTTGTGGATTTGCATCAGTTAACAAAATTGCTGAGGTCCTGTATAGTTGCAAAAGGAAAAGCTAATCTTTTCCTTTATCATTGCAGTGAGATGTTCCCTATTGCAATCAAATGTTTTCCGGAAAACAGATTTATGGTGGCTGAAGGGGATTTAAATAACTGCAGTTTATAAAAAACATTTTCAAGTTCAAAATTCTTCATATTGATGTGGGGTTTTTTTTCCTCTGTCTGAAACTTCTGTATTAAATAAACCAACAGCTTATGTAAAAATTACTTTAATGGTTTCATTGGAAGTCTTAAGTAAAAACCTGAGAAGAATAAAGTAAGTGATTTTTTTATTTATTTTACTATACTTATGAGTCTTGGATGGTTTACTTAAATCCAAGTACTTTATTTATCAAAAACAAAAAAACAAAAATGCGACAAAATCACTGCTCATTTGGCTTGCAGCACTTTCTGAGTTAACACTCATCTTCTCTTTACAAAATTCACAACACAAGTTATTAATTATTTTGGGTTTGGGTTTAAATTTGTTAACTACAACAGTAACAGCTTTTCCCATCACAGTTCAGTTTTCATCATGTGATTTCAATGTTAAGAAAGGATTAATTTCTTCTTAATATTAAGTGAGCAGTTCCAAGAGCAGACTAAACTGAAACTGGTGTTTTTAAGTGCTGTAAATAACAATCACTTCCAATGATTGTACATCAGCCTGTGCTTTTGTAGAGAGGCTGTTTTGGGTTTAATCAATTTTGTTTCCATTACAAATTGGGTAGTGGGGTGGAGGCAGTGTTGGTTTAGGTTTTTGGTTTGGTGGTGTTTGTGGTTGGGTTTTTTTAATTTGTTTTTTTGTCAAGTGCACATTGCTTTGTCTTGTTCACCAAACTTGCCATGAACAGACTGGATTAGGATTTCTTATGCTGTATCCTATGCAAAATTCAATTTAAAACCAGTATTTGTTACCTAGTAAGATTCTGGGCACTCTCCTTACTGACATGGTGTGCCAGGTCAGTGATGCAGCCTGCTTTTTACGTTCATTGTTACTTCCTGCCCTTCCTAGAACGATTTTAGATTGCAAGTGAAATATCTGTACTTTTTCTTCCCTGATTCTTGAACAAAGTCCAACACTCAGTTTATCTTCACTCATTTTCAAAACATTTTGCAGAAATTTGATTTTTGGCTGTCTTACTTGAAATGCTTCAGAAATGTTTTTTAAGCAGCACTTTCAATGGTGCTGTGGTTGTAGCTATTTCAGGTGATGAATATAACTGAAACACAGTATCATAGAGCATGCAGACAGGTTCAGGTCAAGAATTTGACAATTTAATTACCAGTTATTTTCATGGAACTTGACTCTCCTAAACTGTTTAAATTCAAAACAGTCATTTTTTTAAACTTACCATAAAACAGCATTTTTGCAGGACATTAATGATACTTTGTGATGCAAACAGACATCATAAGTTGTTTGTTCTCTCTGCTATTATTACTTCTTGATTTGTGCATGTCTGTCAGAGACTTGGTATCATCTTATAGCTTTGTTAAACTCTCATTCCCACAAGGGGATGACTTGCTTCAGAATATTTGACTGTTAAATAAAATCATGCTAACCTTATTCCTTGTAACTTCTGAAAAGTTAAACTACATTGACTCTGTCTTTTCAGAGAATGGACCTTGGAGAATGCCTGAAAGTCCATGACCTGGCGTTACGGGCAGACTATGAAATAGCATCCAAAGATCAAGACTTCTTCTTTGAGCTTGATGTATGTATTTGCCTTAATGGTGGAGCAAAAGCGTAGTCTGTGTACTGAGGTGGATAAACTGAGCAACAGATGTCAAGTTTTGGTACACGCTGAAGGAAAGCTTTTGAAAAGCAATTTTTATAAAGAGGCAGAGCAACCCTTAGCACAGTTACATGAAAGATACTTGCCTCTTGATGATTATGTGCTAATTTGTGTTGGTAGTTACAGCTGTCAGCAACTGGTAGACAGCTGCCTAGTTGTTGTCTAGGTAGAACTGTTAACAGCCTCTTAAAGTATCATAAACCTGAGTGCTGTCTTAGTGTTATCAAATAGCAAGCGAAAGTTAAGGCTGTGTATGCTTTGAAGAGAGTTTTAAATTCCACACTTAATGAAGAAAGTAATTTTATATTGGAAATAACAAATCATATACTATGTCTCCATACACTATAATTTGTTTTGAACTCCCAAGTAGGAAGTTAGTCTTTGCTAGGACAAATGGGTTTGGGTTTTTTTATTTTTATTTGGAGGGATGGTTAATATACTTAATAGCTTAAAACCCTAGTGAAAAAAGTTTCAGTATTGCATGTAATAGCTGAATGAAGTGATCCAAAATAGCCTTTCAAGAATTTTAATGCCTGCTAGAAATACTCACTTCTTCAAGATGACTTAAAACAGATTCACTTCCAGATTTCTGCAAATATTTAGAAACTATGACAATGTGTAGACTATAATTTTTAAAACATCCTTTATTAATATGTGTGATGAGTCAGCATAAACTGGTAGATTATTGTTTCGCTAATCACTAATAAAAACTTACGAAAGTGAAGCCTTAATAAACTTGAGAAGCCTTACAGCTAATGAAATATTTCTATTCTTGACAGCATTGATCCCTGTTCTTGATGTTTTAGGCAATGGACCATCTGCAGTCATTTATTGCAGACTGTGACCGGCGAACAGAAGTGGCTAAGAAAAGACTAGCAGAAACCCAAGAAGAGATCAGTGCTGAAGTTGCAGCTAAAGTAAGCATGTTGAACTAGTTACTGATGTCTTTTTGAAGGTCTCTTTTTCTAGGGAGCCAATTTCAAGTTTTGGAAAGATACCAAATCTGAGAATTCATAGTGAAGAGGGGGGAAAAAGTAATACATTTTCTCTGTCCTTCCTAAAACTGCCTTTAAGGTACAGAAGAGAACACAGGGAAGAGACCTCTCTAATATTTTTGACCTCAGGAAACTTGAGTCTGTGAATCCATGCCATTGAAATGTTAGTAATTTTTACACTTTTTGATCCAAACTTCATCCATAATTTAAACAAAAATCTATGTCCTTCTCCAGATCTTTTTTGAATGATGAAAAACCCCACGAACTATCATTTTTCTGCACAGATATGCAAATGCTAGGAGGAATGGTTGTAACAAATGTTAATTTTGCAAGATTGGTATAGACAACAGTGTGAATTACTTGAAGCTTCTGAACAAAATCCTTTCTGGAATTGTACATAGACTTGGTAACTCAGCCTTTTTCTATGTTTTTTTTCAGAGAGGCATTTTCTGTTTCACTTTTACCTGGAGAATTTCTCTCTGCATGTTTCTTTTAATTCTGTCCTTTGAATTTTGCATATAATGACTCAGTAGTAGTTCAGATTGTTCTCCATAATTAAAAGTATTTCCTGTGTTAAGCCTTTCCTTGTCTTTCAAGGCTGAAAGAGTTCATGAATTGAATGAAGAAATTGGGAAACTACTGGCTAAAGTAGAACAGCTTGGAGCTGATGGGAATGTGGAAGAATCTCAAAAAGTAATGGATGAAGTGGAGAAGGCTCGGGTAAAGAAGAGAGAAGCAGAAGTAAGTTGATTGTGTAAGGCTTTTGGGGGCTGAAGAGGGCAGGGTCAGATATTCAATTGGCTGGCCTCTGTGTAATGCAAGACATCTTATGTCTGACATTTCCTTAGCTAATTGCTTCATATAAAACTAAAGAAATTGCTTTGTGGCATCCTGTACAGTTAAAGTTTCTACCCTTCAATACACTCCTATACTATTAAAATTGCACTCCCTTTCACAAATGATGCATTTTTCCTAGTTTTGCTTTATTGATTGGTCGTGTCAGTGGGGACAGTGCCTTTGGCTGTGATGGTTGGACTGACTTACCTGGTTGGGTCTCACAGCTCTTGCTGTGGCAGCCCTGTTGTAACCTTGTGCTGTGCTGTGTGACTCCTACTGGAAAGCTTCAGTGAAGTGATCCATTGTCTTCACTAAAAGATAGTTAATGTCGTGTGTACCAAGAAAGTCAAAATGATCCCTTTAAATGTTCAGGTGACTGAACTCACCGAGAGATTTTTCATGTTGTGTTACAACAAGATTTTGAAATTTCTGGAAACCGGTATCTGCAATTGTTTCAGTAGTACCGGAAGGGTTGCTGGCAGTCTTGCTGGTCTGTCATCTGAATGGCTTTCTACATAAATTTTGCTCAGATAATGTGTTTAATCAGTGTCTAAAATTCAGATAGATTTCTCAGGAAACTAATACTGTTTTAAATGGGGTTCTGAATTAAGTGGTGTAATATTTTCATAATATGTCACCATACTAATTGTAGTGTTAATGTGTAGCGTTAATTTTTGTGTTAATTCATTGTTGTACATTTATGTAATATAATCTTAACATACTCATTACCCCACTTCTTTTTTAATTTGCAAAACCAATTGCTGATGTGCTGCTTTTAAATATGATCAGTTTTCAAAATCAGGAAACATGCCTTGTATCTTAATGAGACAGTTGATTTATGAATAATGTGGATTAACTAAAGGGTGTTCTGGTGTACATTGAATTCTATTGTTTGTAGCGTATCTTTGGTAAGGTGTCATCCTTGTGTTTCTGTGCATTGAGAAGTAACAGCAAATGGTTGGGTTTTTTCCCTAGGAAGTATACAGGAATTCTATGCCTGCCTCCAGCTTTCAGCAGCAGAAGCTACGGGTTTGTGAAGTGTGCTCAGCTTATCTTGGTCTTCATGACAATGACCGACGACTTGCTGATCACTTTGGAGGAAAGCTACATTTGGGATTTATTGAAATAAGAGAGAAGCTTGAGGAACTCAGGGTAAATCATTCTTACATTTTTTATGTGTGCTCCTACTTTTATTATTTGCCAGGCAGCCTTAATGTAATATTTCTTTCTGGGTGTGTGAATTTTTTTCATATCACTTTAAACTTTTGGATTTCATTAGCCTAAAAACACTAAACATTCTAATTTAACATCAATTACCTGGATAGATTTGTAAGATGACCTCTTTTGCACTGAGGTATATTAAAACACACATTCAAGGTAACGCATCTTGGGAACAAAGAGCTTGAATCTACTTGTAAAATGGAGAATGTATTTGGAACGAACAACAGCAGTATCGAAATATACTTAGTGGTCATAGAAGGTATCCAAATGAACTTTGCTTTTAGCCACATGATTGACTAAAAGTAATAAGGAGACTTGAAAATACAAGAGCATGTAGTAAGGAGGATGATAACACTTGGAAAAGTTTTCAAAAAACTGTAAAGAAATGCTTGGAACTCAACCTGCTGTATGGCGAATGGCTAAAACTCAATTTGTTTATTTTATCTGGACAAAGATTAGGAAGTGACTTTGATGAAGTTTGCTTTTTCTGAGTAGTTTATGAAGGTTTTTAAACTTGACTAACAACAAGTGACATAAATGGATTCCTACAACTCAAGGCTGTAGCTATCCAAAGTGGGAATACAAAATTATGTATATCTTGAAGTCAGAAATAATTGTTATGAGGAGGCTGCATGTTCTCTATAGCTTGAACATTTGAAATCCAGTTGGAATATTATAACAACCCTATTTTAACCAGAAATCATGTGCTGGAAGAAAGACTTACTGGAATGATATTCTGGACTTCCAGTATTCAAGAGGATGGATTTGAGCACTGATGCCATTTATGACCTTGATGTACAAATTATGGAGTTCACAGCTCAATTAAGCATTTTAACTGTAGGAATCACTAAAGACAGCAGTCAAATTAGTTGAAGCCCTGAAAGCAGAAATTTCTGCTGATGGATTTGAATAAATTGACTTGGATTATGTTTTGTAATATTCCAGCTGTCTTGCATGGATACTGTGACTTACCCTTCAGAGAGCCCCACTTTTTCTGTTGATGATGTTGGCAATTTAGGCTCCTAAATGTAGCTGGTGTAACTTAAATCTTAGATGCCTAGAACAGGTCATGTGTGCTTCCTCTCATCCCTCCATTAAATTATGCAAAGAGTCACTTGAACAAAAAACTTTGCTGGTAGTTAAATTGCTGATGTTGTACAAGGAAATATATAATTTGATGTAAAGGGTTGAAATAACTTATTATTTACACCATTTGGAAAAAACAAATGCATGGATAACTATTTCACATTCCCAAAGCATCAATAAATTAATCTTTTGAAGTGCTTTGCTAACAAAGAAAGAAAACAATAACTATCCCCTCCTTCCTCAGAGCTCTCCTCAGAGATCTAATCAAGATGCTGCTGGGGCAATTCCACCTCTCAGAAGAAGGTCTTTACAAAGAGTTGAATTTCTTGCATCATGTCCAGAAGGTGGCAAGACTTGGGTTTGGCCAGATCTCCAGTTGTGAGTTCCACATCTGAGGGCCCTCTACTGAGCGTGCCTTGTCCCCAGTAGTAGTGAGTTCACCCTGGGGGCTATCAGCTGAAGCATCTGCTCTAACTTTGTCTCGCAGTCAAATACAGAAACAAGTAGCCTCAAAACTTAGGTGTCGGCCCAACCAAGTCCTTTAAGAAACAATTAACTCTCCCAGTTCTGATTCCTTTCTGCCTTTCCCCAGTGTCCAGAATATGATAGGATTGGCATGGAAACTCTCACATTAAAGGCATGACTTATCGCTCTGAATTCCCCTTTATTAAAAACTTAATATTTAACTCTGCATATTTCAGGTCTTCGTGTAACACCCACCTGCAGCTCTTCTGCAATAACTTCTGTTTCTTCAAGAAAAAAATAAATATATGTAATACTGAGGAAGAGAGTGATAATAATATGCGCAAGGGAAAGGGGATGTGCCTGAGGGAAAGAACTGAATGTTAACTGTCTAGATTATTTTTATAGCACCTTCACGTGAGAAATTTTTAAATATAACTTCATATATTCTTTTGCTTTTAGAGGATTGTGGCTGACAAACAGGAGAAACGAAATCAGGAACGTCTGAAACGTAGAGAGGAGAGGGAAAGAGAAGAACGGGAGAAACTAAGGAGGTAGGGATCTATTTTAATTGCATGTACATTATGATGACCCATTTAAGTGTAATGAGCAAACTGATACAGTTTATACACATTTCTAGATTTGCAGAATTACAACAGTTTGCATTCCTTGGAAACTTAAAAGGATTGAGATGGAATTTCATTCTAAGTCTTAAAACATGGAATTGTTTTCATAAAAAGCTTTTTTTAAACCTACTGATAGTATTGCCTCTACATATTTGAACAAAGGGCCTTTAAATTAGATAATTTTCAGGTGTGTACCTTGTTTTGAGACTTCACAGAGCTCCTTACATCTGTCAGCAATTTTCTTCAAAGATGTTAGGAATTTTCCTTTTCGGAAGTAGTTGAATGTATGATTAAGGAAAGTAATTCCTTGTTCTTCTATGAAATAATAGTGGCCAGGCCTTGTGGGGCTAGAGTGGAATGGAACCTGAGCTGCAGTTCTCTCGACATGCTAACTTTCAGAGCTTAACAGTGTAAATTTCTGAAATCTGTTGCAGTCTGGTACTGTTTGCCTGTCAGGAAATAAGGGAATACTGACTTCAACTGTAAGGTTTTTCTATGGGAGGGATGTGTGTTAAAAAGCTAGTTCAATATTCCTCTGGATTTCTAGTATGGTAGTCTCAAAAATAAGTTTAAAAAACCCCAGTAAACACAAAACAGGGATACATATCCTGATAAACATGTTGCAAAGATGTTGACATCAAATAAAAGGCCTTTAAATAATTCCTACTAAAACAAGAAATACAGTAACAGGTCAACTAGTCTGGTTTATTATTACTAAATTGCACTTTATTCGATAGTGAGATTCTCTAAGAAAAATTACTATTTTCCATTTATTTCAGGTCCAGATCCCACAGCAAGCATGCCAAAAGGTATATAAATCTGCAGACAAGGAATACCAGCGGTGAAGTTAGCCTTTCACAAGCTGGAACATTTTAAGTTTGTCTAGCACTGTTAGTTTAAGATGTCCATCTTTACAAACAAAGCTTTCTGTTACATAGTCATCTCTCTGTGTGTTTGTGCAGTATTTATCACCATGTCACTGAGTTTATACATCTACATCTATTTTGTGGCTACTACAATGCAGCTTCATGTCCCAAGTAACACTTAAAACACAGAGAATTGCTTTTTCTTTACAAAAGCTTCTGGCTAATACCTTTTGGTGAAAACCCATGTTTTGAAAATCCTAGGCACCAGGTTAACTCTCAACAGATCACCCAAGAATAGTATGAGTGTTCTTTCAAACCTACACAGTTGAAGGTCACCAGTGAGGTATGATTGCAAAGTGATTTGGGGGAAAAAGCAACAGAAAATACCAAATTTGTATAGTGTTTAGAACCTTCCAGACTAGTTTTGTTCTTGTAGTTATGGGGAGCAATGTAGTCCTGTTTTTAAAGGACGTCATAATACATAGATTCTTGCAGATGATCGCTATCACTGCACCATGAAGTTCTACAGCTTTGCCTGATAAAGTCACTATTTTAAAATTTAAAGAAGTAGGTTTTTTTCAAATTTTTATTTGCTTTCAGAAGTCTGAATTGGCTATGCTATAGCCATACAGTCGTGAAGTAACTAAAATTGTCTGCATTAGTCAAAAAGGAGTTTGTAGCCTTTCTAATGTTGCTTTTCCCCATCTGTTTGTCAGTGATCAGATACTGCAATGGCTCTAAACAGTGCAGGCCATTCTTTGTACAGATGTGCTTACACAGAGTGCATAATATTCACAGTGCACTGGTAGGAGTAGCTGGGTGAAAGCAGTGTGTGGTGTAAGCCCTCTCTGTTCCTAGATCCAGGTCCCGAGATCGCCGCAGACATCGCTCTCGCTCAGCCTCGCGGGAACGGAAGAGAAGGACTCGATCCAAATCCCGTGAGAAACGCCACCGCCACAGGTCTCGCTCCACCAGCCGCAGCCGGAGCCGCAGCCATCATAGAAGCCGGCACAGCTCCAGGGAGAGAAGCCGAGAACGCAGCTCCAAAAAGAGGTAAACGTTGCCTTAGAAATAAACGGCTTTTCCTAACACACTATGAGAATTTTCACACTAAATTAAGTTATGCTTAACTAAACTTGGCAATTCAAACATATTTTGAGTCTTTGCTCAGATCTCGGTTACAACTTCAGCATTTTATGATTTGACACACCACAGTGATTTATATTCTTTTTTCTGAAGAAACAATAACAGGGTTATGTATTATTTCTGTTTTGGATGACTGCTACAGAGTATTGGTGTCAAGTCGATAATACCAGTTTCCTGCAGCATAGAAAGTGAAACAGCTGATTTTCATTTGAACCCAGGGATATCAGCAGTCATCTTACTGTCATACATTTGGGTTTTCCCTGGGGCTTTTGTTCCCAATACCAGAACTCATCTGTTGTGTACTGCACCAAATAAAAACAAGTATAGGTATGCCTGAAAATAAACTTGTTGCACTGCAATCTGAAGATACTGCTTTGCAAGGAGCTCTCATGGAAAGATTACTGCAGGGGGCAGGCTGGGGCTGTTGCTTTAGAAAGATTCAGTTGCTGTCTGCTCCTGAGGATTGGCTGGCTTATTTTACATGAATGAGTTGAGCATTTTTTTTAAGAGTTGGGATTGCACAATGAAGCATTTACAGTAGGGAGGTCTGCTCATAAACAGGACTCCTTTCTTGTATAGGTTACCCACCATGGCATATTTTGGGAGCAGTACAGTGATAGGGTGCCCAGTCTTAAAACCCTGAGACTGTTGACCTGCAAGAGATAAAAGGTCTGGTTTTGTAGTGGCCACAGATGCAGGGTTTATAGCTCAAATTATTTCAGGAGTTTAATCATTGTTATTTCTGCAGGGGGCTTGGGCACAAGATACTTGATAAACTGTTGTAGTGACTCCAGGCTGAACCTCTTATTTGGCATGTAGTTTCTCTTCTGTGACATGTAGTTTGTGGAATAGGGGTAATGCCTGTAGATCTCAGTGTTTCTTGCAAGTACTAAGTCTTGCAAAACATGACATTGTAGGAAAAGTAATCTTTTCAGATGAGCAATTAATGTGAAAGGTCACTTCTTGGTAAGCTTACAAATTATAAATTAGTACAGGAGCATTTTGCAGACCTTAGTTTTGAAAGTTTTGAGGAAAAGTGACAGTAATTTTCTATGTGTAGAGAGTACAGTCTCACTGTCCATTGTACCAAATTTTTTGAATAGGAAATGATTGGCTAGCATTATAGCATGTTAAGATTTTTTTGTAGAAGCCTGTATTACAATGTTTTGTGATTGCAGTACGTGGTAAAATACAAATGCAGTGTTTTTCAACAACAAACCTAAGTGCATCTGTAAGGGAATATAGAGGAGGATGTCTACTCCATTTTTCTCCCATACAGGTAGCTAATTTAATTTAAGACTATGTAGTTTGTTTAAAAAAACAGGTCTTTTTTGGCTCCATCATAAAGGTTTTGAAAATGTGTGTTTATCTGTATAATGCCTGTATATCTAAAATGCCTATATATCTAAAAAGAACACCACCCCAACCTTTCAAAGTCACACCAGGGTTAATTCCTGTAACAAAATATGGTTGGAGAACAGATTCCAGATTTGTTTGTATTTGTCATATATAGCCTCCCTTCCAGAATTATGCAAGTTAATTTCCCTCTGCTTTTAAGCAAACTCCTGTTTTTAAAGATGTTTTTTAAGTTTTTAATTTATATGCCTGAGAAAGACTGGGCACTGTTCTTAAACTAGAGACTGCAGATGAGAAATTTCAACTAAACTCCAGTTAATGCAGACTTGGAGGTGGAGGCTAAGTAAGAGATGCAGTGAAGCACATTGAAGTTAATCTGGGCTCTGTAATAAATGTAGATTAAATCTTTCCTCAAAGGACATGTCTTTTGAAGTGGGAAAAGGGAGAATGGTAGAATGATTTCTGATGTTTTCTCATACACTTCTGTTTATATAAATCTAAAGTTGGGTTGGAAAAAGAAGAAAAATATAAAATCTTATGTGCTGTTTGATAGTTACCAGTTCATTACTAACTTGAATTCTCAAATATACTGCACTTTTCAGGTCCTCTAAAGAAAGATCTTCCAGAGACAAAGAGCGTTCCAGGGATCGTGATAGAACATCCCGTGATAAAGACAGAAGCTCGAGGGAGAGGTCGCCGCGGGATTTCAAAGACAAGAAACGTTCGTACGAAAGCGCTAACGGCCGATCGGAAGAGCCGAGGAGCTCAGAGGAGCGTGAAGCAGGGGAGATATAACTGGCTGTATATTCACCTGATCTCTAGCTTCCTATGGAGTTGCATACTTTGGTTTAGTTGACAGTTGTTCAAAGGGACACCAGTGAGCAGTTCCAGACACTGATCCAACTAGGGTAGATGTACAGTATATAAAAGTGGTTATAACAAAGTCAGAATTAAACCCCATGAATTAATGATGCCTAAAGCTGGGTCCTGGACTTCCACCAAGTTGTAAAACTTTTCTGAAAGATTTCTCTTTATTCAGGACAACAGTTTTATGTACCAAGATTCAGATCTCAATGTTTTTAATCTCCTTTCCAATACAAGTTAGTGAACAAATTATATTGTACTACTTGCCTTGGGTGCTTTTGAACCTTTATAAATTCTCCAATTCTGCTCCAGTCAAAACAGCATTGAAAGGTTGTATTTGGGGGAATTTTTTTTTTTGTTTGCTTTTTTGTAAGAGGGTGGGTGGATGGATATTATTAACTTTTACTCTAAGGTTATGTTCCCAGTGTTGGGTTTTATTTTTGTTTGGGATCCTAGGAGTTGATTACAGTGGGAGCATTTAGACAGGAACGTGTGCTGGAGAAAGCGGAAATGTCTTTTTACAGTGCCTATTTAGACTTGGAAATTGAACAGCTGTTGCATTACATCTTTTTTATTTCTACTTAAATTTTGAAATCAAAGCCAGTCCCATATCTGTACCATTTGATTGGTATGTGTTCAATATATTTGTTTTTTTCCATAAGGACTCTTTCTGCTTTTTCTTGTGGGGTACAACTTTAATTGTATTAAAACGACAAAGAAACCAGCAAAAACAAACACAAATTAAGAACAAAAGAAATAAAAAAAAAATAATAAAAAGAAACCATATTGTCCAATAACTTAACAAGGATATACTGGTCTCTTAAGGTGATTAATTATCAGTTCAGTCTTTTAAAAAATAGTATTTGGTTATTAGAGTTTTTAACATACAGATGTGCTCTAGGAGAAGTAGTCATTCTACTTACAGTCCTGATTATCCTAAAATCTTCAAAAGCAGAAACATGTGGAGTCAGAATCATAGAACAGTTTGGGTTGGAAGGGACCTTAAAGATCATCCAGTTCCAACCCCCTTACCGTATTCCGGGGCACCTTTCATTAGATCGGGTTGCTCAGAGCCCCATCCAAGCTGGCTTTGAACAGCTCTAAGGATGGGGCATCCACAACTTCCCTGGGCAACCCCTCACCATTGACAATGCAAAGGGTTGATTGCTAATATCCAATCTAAATCTACTTTCTTTCAGTTTAAAGCCGTTCCCCTTGTCCTGTCAATAAATACCCTTGTAAAAAGTCCCTCTCCAGTTGTAGGCTCCCTTTAGGTACTGAAACGTGCTATAAGATCTTCAGAGCCTTTTCTTCAGACTGAGCAACATGAACTCTGTCAGCCTTTCGTCATAGGAGAGAGGTGCTCCATCCCTCTCATCATCTTTGTGGCCTCCTCTGGACTCACTCCAGCAGGTCCATGTCCTTCCTGTGTTGGGGACCCCAGAGCTGATGCAGCACTGCAGGTGGGGTCTCACCAGAGCAGAGCCGAGGGGCAGAATCCCCTCCCTCGCCCCGCTGGCCGCACTGCTTTGCACGCAGCCCAGGACACGTTCGGCTCTCTGGGCTGTGAGTCCACATTGCTGGGTCATGTCCAGCCCCTCATCCCCCTGCACCCCTAGTCTTTCTCAGCAGGGCTGCTCTCCATCTGTTCATCCTCCAGCCTGGATTTGTGCTTGAGATTTGCCCTGACCCAGCGTCAGCACCTTGTACGTGGCCTTGAGCTTTGCATGGACCCACCCCTCAAGCCTGTTGGGGTCCCTCTGGATGACATCCCTTCCCTCCAGTGTGTTGACTGCACCACCTTGCTGAGGGTGCCCTTGATGCTAGTCCATAACTTAAAGGGGTTGCTGTCCATTCTGTTGGATTCAACATGCTTTGGGGTATTTAAACTGTTCAGATATACCGTACTCCCACACAGAAGAATTTAGAGATTGGTAAATCTTCCTTCTTGAGATCACACCACTGAGTTACCTAATAGTGATGCTTAAGAGCAGTGTTTGTAATGATTTCTTGGCATTTCCAGCAGATTCTACAGCCCCTGTACCTTCCTAGTGCAAGTGCCTTGAAGGCCTGCGAACATCGGTGTGTAATACCATTCACTCTGTGCATTTGTCCTCGGTGTCTTTTCTGTAGCATTGTCTGTATGGTCAGAGCATGGGGGTGGTAATTCTAACACAAGAAGATAATTTAGCGGTGTATTGGCTGGCAGTGAAACCTACAACAGGAGCTTTACCCCTTTGCAAGGACTTGGATCCAGCATTGCGCATTCCACTTTGAATTCACGTCATTTTAAGCTCCTAAACAAATAGTGCTGATGACTAACTACTTTACACTATTGATTTATTTACTTACTTAATTATTTATCCATTTGAATTCTGAGCATGAGTTTCCTTCCTGGGAGTGTTTTTTGATTTCCTAATCGAAACCTGGTGGCCGAGGTGCTCAACGAATGGAAGTTATCAGTGTTTGTCCAACTGGTAGAGCCACATGTGTAAGTGTGTGATAAGCATCTGCCATCACATAGTTGTTAATGGCATTCTAGTTGTGTGACAAAAGGTCACCAGTCATTCGTAGAGACATCTTATACAGTATAAATGCCAGTGATTCCTTTGGGATTCCTTTCAGGAATAACGATACTGCAGAAATACTGAGGACCTGTCTCCCCCTGCAGCCAGCAACTAGAAATTTTGTATTGTAAAAACAGGTGGGGGGTGTGTGATTTGCAAACTGTGACAAAACAGTTCCTAGACTCCTTACTAGCAAATTCTGGATAATATGCCACTCATTTTACAAATGGCTTTTAAATTTAATTACAGAAGGGGGGATTGGGTTTGGGCCTTCCCTTACGTAGAGGAAGTACCACACTGATGTTATGCAAGAAGGTAAGGCTTATTTCTGATTTCCTCATAAAATAATCTGAATTGCATGTGGAAATACAGGACTGAAGTGCAGTTGGAAAGAAAAAATTAGGGTGACTGGTAAAACACACTTAGGATGTAAAAGATTTGGAGCATCTGTCAGAAGGAGAGACTGCTTTATTAGTTGTGCCTAAATACAGATCTTCCACCTTCCCATCAGAACCCAGCAACTTAATTTCCAGGAGTGCAAAACTGAGGTATTCATCACCTGTAAATTTCCTGCTGGACAGGTGAAGAGTGGTATTGACTGACTTTGGCCTTCATGGTCAAATAGATTATGAAATGGATCTCTTGAGGGAATCTAGGGATTCTAGCTGAACATCAGCTTTTGAGATCTTGGAAATTTTGCCAATGCAGTTGTAGCCCCATAGCTGTTTTTATCAAGCTGCAGGTGTATAAATTGAGGAAAAACAAAATTATTTCACTGATTTAAAGTGTTTGAACATCAGAGAAGGTGCAAGTGTTATTCACTTTGGACTAGTCAAGGGAATGTAAAACAGAAAAGGGTAAGCAGCTGGAGAATGGCACATTACCAGAAATTAGATCCTCTCCTGAACATGGAATCATAAAATTGGTTACCTTGAAAAAGGCACTCAAGAATCATCGAATCTACCCTTTAACCCAACACTGCCCAGCCCACCACTAAACCACATCCCCAAGTGCCACATCTTCACACCTCTTAAATACCCCCAGGGACTGTGACTCAGCCACTTCCCTGGGCAGTCTGGCCCAATGCTGGACAGCCTGTGTGTTGCTTTTCCCACTGGAGCAGGAGTAGGGAGGAACCACACAGTAAAATGGTGACGCTTCCAAGCAGAGGTGCTTGGCCTAGTGCCACTGTATCCCCTTGCCCACCATCAGACTTTCCAGGGGAGCTGGCACAGGAGGCTGTTCCCCACTGTCCTGGCTTGCCA
This sequence comes from Pardalotus punctatus, assembly GCA_013400915.1. NCBI lineage: Eukaryota > Metazoa > Chordata > Aves > Passeriformes > Pardalotidae > Pardalotus > Pardalotus punctatus. Next base: position 38,837 of record VZTX01012967.1, on the reverse strand, counting down.
CCAGCTCTTGAGGCTGGAAGTTACCATCCTGTTGCCACAATGACAGCGCTGCCCTGGAACCCATTTCTCTGTCCAGCCATCCCTAGGGGCAGTGGCAGAAAATAGGTGAGCCAGCTCCCTAAGCCAGTGCAAATGCATGATTGTGCAAATGTCAAATAGCCTTGGAGCAGGGATTATGTATTTAGCTGAAGAGAGAATGGTAGCAAGACTTCAGACCCCTGGGGGCAGTGCAAGGTAGCCAAGGGCATGGGTGGCTACATCCAGGTAGGTGCATTTAGCAGCAGGGACACAGCAGATGGGGGCTGCAGTCAGCATTAAACCAGGTATAAATGAGACTGAGCCATGTTCCAGAGGTGATGGCAGCGTATGGAGTGTTGTGTCAGGGCCTGCAGTGCCTGATAACCCCTCCAGTTTATTGTTTTCCATCCCATATTTCACATGCCACTTTTCCTCAGTGTAGTCATTTATTCAACAGGCAGTAGAGATTAGTTTCTCCTGATGCAGGAGCTTATAAAAAATGTACTCTTCGTCAAGTCCTGCATAATGGTTCTTGCTCTTTGGTTTTTTGCTTTAATCGTTTTTTTTCCACTTGCTTAATAGATTCTTGCACTGTTACTGCTTATGTAATTATTTATTGTTTTCAGTAAGACCTGGAATCTGTCTTCCACTGCAGTTTGCAAAACTGGGAAGCGGCAGACTGCTGGGCAGGAGTTCTATCAGCAGCTGGAAATACAAGGAAAGAGGAAGAAATGTTTGCTTCTAGTCCTGGCTCTCCTTGTTATCCCTGCTTTCCCCTCTGTGGGCATATAATGGAGTCCGCGGGTAATTAGAAAATTCTCTCATGACTTACCTGTCCTGGCTTTTCACTTCTTGTTGCTGGGGAAACTGCAGTCCCAAATCCCTTCCCCAGGCTCAGTACTGCTGCCAGAGCACTGCAGGCAAGCAGAGTCTTAGGAGATGCACCATCAGGAGGGCAGGATTAACTACCAACAAAGCAGGGCTGGACACCAGCAAGGTCACAAAGGGCCTGACAGCAGCAAGAGCTGCCGTGGCTGTACAGCTGTTTCCCAGGCTGAAATGATCTGACAAATTCTGGCTGTAGTAAAGTATTGATGGTGACGCTCTGTTACGTGCACAAGGGTTAGAGCTTGTTCCAGGTTCTGGCTCAGAGAGGCTGCACAGAAGGCACTTTCATGGCACTGACCCTCAGGCACCTTCAGCCTGGCTCGAGCCTCTCTGTCTCCATCTCTAGAAGGTGGTAAGCGGGTGGGGACTTTGCATGGAACTACTGTAACTTTTCAAATTGCTGCCTCCAACTCTTCCTAAATTCAAACTGTTTTGCAGCAGAGCAATGGGAGTAAAGAACTGTCACCACCTCTTTTCAGAGCTTTAACTATTTGCACTCCCTCAGAATGATTTGAGACTGTATTTTTTTACACATCTTGTGTTTTTTTTTTACAGTCCTTGCCAATGCTGTGCAATGTGCTTCCCTTCCTCCCCGAGCTGAACAGAACACCGAAGCAAATAAAGCAGCCTGCCCCATCCTCCCCTCTGGCTAGAGTTCATCTTCTGGTGTTGCCTTTTGAACCTCAAAAATGCACACGTGATATAGGGCAAGTACAGTTTTATAAGTTTAGCAAATTAGCATAATTGACAAGATTCCCCAATTAGAAATGCAGGTAATGAAGTAATTCCCCCTCTGTTCAACCCCTTCTGAAGCCCCCCTTCTTGCTAGTTGTTTATGTCTATTACATGGGAAAGTGTTTTGGGAAGGTGTCTTGGCCTTGATTCCCAGAAGGAGTAAGATTAGAACAGGCCTTCAGGAATTTGTCTAATAGGAAAAGTTCTGGAGTTAGGATGCTATATAACTATATAATAATAGTCTACAGAGCTATGCACATATATGAAGAATCTATAAAAGCAAAATGAATTTTGGCATCACTGGACTTCAGGATTTAGCGTCCTTTGCTAAATGCAGTGGGTGAGGAAAATGACGTGTTGAATGAAGGAAAACTCTGCATTTTTAGCTGTTTACAAAATTGCTACTTCATGATCAAGTGAAAAGCTTCCCTTCCCACCACCTGAGAAGCCTGACTGCTGCAAGTGTGATGGGTTTGTGGGTAGGAGTTTGAGCTGGTTTTGGAAAACCCCCAGTACCACCAGGAACTGTGCACTGTAACCAGCTGCCACTGCTGCACATCACCTTTTCTGTGAAGCAAATGAGAGGCACATCTGCTTTCTCTGTGTTTATTGCATTACACTGAAGCAAACCAGCATGTGGTTATTTGCAGTTATTAGCTGATTATTTCACCAAGTCTAAGGAGCACAAAGAAAAGCAATTAAATAGTTCAGGACTCGGTTAGCACTGAAGGGAGGCTCAGGCTGTGTGACTGGGCAGGATGAGTCCCATGCCAGGCTGAGCCCCCCGTCTGCACATGCAGCAAGGCAGCAGCCTCCATCAGCTGGGTGAATTTTGAGCACACAGGAGCCGGTGAGCTCTTTACTCTTGCCTCATGGGGGAATGCAGCCCAAGTAATATCCTGGGAGTAACACGGTGAAATCCACACCCTGGAGACCTTTGTCCCTGCCCAGAGGGGTCCAGTGGTGAGCACACTCAGTGTTATCATCCCTTGTACTGAAAGCTGCTCTGAGAAACCAAGGTTGAGTGACTCTGCTGGCTTACGCAAGATGGGACTTTCCTCGTGTCTCTCTCAGATGTTGGTCAATCCCATACACCACTTCCCCATTGTTTAAGTTCAAACACAAAACAATACTCGTGCCTCTTAAATAATGACCTCTACCAGGATTCTGGAGATGCTTCAAAATGGTCTCCTTCCTGTCATTCATGAAGATGGAGAGGTGGTAAATGAGCCAAAGAGCTGCTGATGCTGCTGGAAGGAGCAAGTCTTTCTTTTAGGAATAGAAACCCTAAAGTCATCATCTTAAAATGTAGTCTTCGAGGATGGTGGCCAGAGGAACCCATGTGGAGCACTGAAACTGCAAAGCACATCAGGATTCATTGTTTGACTTTGAAGTATCTGCAGGTTTTGTTCAGCTGTAGAAACTCAGTTTGCTAAGAAAATTACTGACATTGATATCTATATTGTATAAGCCTTTTTTCTTGCTTTTTTTTTATTTTTAATTTTTTTTTTTTCCAGCTGTGGCTGGGGGCCCAAAAGCAGCAAATCAGTGCTGGCAAGGTGTTTGAAGAGCCTGGAGGGTGCACATCATCACCAACCCTCCTCTTTGTAGATATTGTTTAGGTGGGTGCAGATTTCATTGGTCACCTTCTCAAAGGAAGCTTTGCAGTCTCCACCAAATTTCTCCTCCATCAGTTGTAAGATAATATCACAGATAATCTAAACAAGGAGAAGGGAAGAAACAACCCATGTGAACTTTTCTCTGCATTAGAGGCATAAGAACTTATATATCTTACATATCTTTAGTTGGGATTCTTGGAGGGCAGAAAGGGGTACAAGAACAATTCCAAACAAGAACATGGCCTGCAGAGCTTGTAACAGGGCATGGAAAATAAGGTGCATTATAGAATTCACAAAAAACCACTGCTGTTTTTTTTTAACTATCCTGTATCTAGTAAGTGTCGACTGAACCTATCACTTACGGATGGCTGTATAGGACTGATGAACTTTGTTCATCCACTGCAATCCTTCTCCTGGCAGGGGACTGCCCCAAATGTGTAGAGGCCACAATAAGCCCCTTGTTGGACACCTATGGAATACATGGCTAGGGGGATAAGTTTCTTCCTGATCTCTCCTACTCGTTAGCTCTCTAGCACTCTGTAGCGGAGTTCATTTGTCTTTACAGTCACTAGGTAGGTGGTGTACTTTGAAATGCCAACTCCTTTCCTGTGCAGCATTATTTTGTGTGCATCTTTACCCTGAAAAGGTATTTTCAGGCAGAAATCGTCATCTATTCTCCCACTTAGTGAAAATTGGGCCCACTTGCTTTTGAAATCAGCTTCATTTGGAAATTACCTTTGCCAGAAGGTGCCTCTTTTTGCTGTGTAAGGCAGACAAAATAGTTATAAATGCACTCTACTAATGACCTTAGGTGGATCTGGGCAAGTAATTTGATCCTGTATTTATTATTTGTGTTTGTTTAATGATGACAGTGCTGTTGCCATTGTTGCTCAATAGCAGCTGGTTTAGTTGTCCTAGAAAAGCTCAGTTCCTGGTTTGAGATGAAAAATACATCAGAAACTGAAGTCCAGTATTGAACTGCTTTTCTGTGTCTTGTTATTAAATGGCAAGAGTGGAAATCCTGTTGCACTGAGAAAACCCACTACAGCTCCTGAGCAGCTGTGCAGTTCCCACCTGAGCAGACCTGCCTGCACCACATCTGCTGCACAGCTGTCTTCCCCACCAATGCCAGATCTCTCACTCCTGCCATCTTCCACCAGCTTCACTGAGGCATATATATGTATTCATATATACCAAGCCTGTTTTCCTCAGTTCTACCCCTCAAAGCGGAAAACATCCTCCCCTCACAATTACACCCTTTGGGAAGAGGGCTGCTCACTCACCCTAAAATTTTTGGGGTCAATCTTCAGCTGGGTGGCATGTTTCTTGCCAAGTGGGGTCAGTATTCCAAGAAAAGCCTCTGAGTTGTCCAGGTGTTGCACCATGTCGTTGATGGCACTGAAAACCTTCTTGCCATGGCCCCTGACTTGATCTGACTGTTTCATCTCTTCAGCAGAGTCCATGCCTTTGAAATGTGTGAAGTAAGACTTGGTGTCTGGGTGCTCAGTAAACATTCTGTTGAGAAAAGAGATGTCCTCACTTATGGAACAATGCAGACATGCCTACACATTCCAGTGCCCCTTTTTCCCTTCTCTTTATTAGAACACACACTTCTGCATTCCTTGTTTCTCCTTTGCCTTTTGCACGTATGCACAGCCCCCATGCGCATAGCAGCCAGTCCTCTCTCCCTTGCCTCTCCCCAGGGCATTTCCTTTGCTCATTCTGCCTCAAAACCTATAATGAATATATTCCACTGCTTCTAAAGTAAATATTTCCTCAGTGTTAACTCTGTATTACTTTCACAGAGAAGTGGGAGTACATTCAGATGGGGTGACTGTGACAGTTTAATATTCCCAAAGATGTTCTGGACAGCGAATGTGACCATTGTGATACTGGTGGGTGTTTTCATGGAGAAACCCTGCTATTGGTTTTGTTAATTAACCCCTTCTGAGAGTCCATCCCGAAGCTTTCTTACTGCCTGTGATGGACTGTTGTTTGAGTATGGGGTAGTGCTCATTCCACTTACTCAAAAGTAACACAATTCAGTGTGTTTGAAATTACCTTTGATCAACTACAGTCATCTTGGTCAAACTCTTTTTTAAAAAGCAGTTTACTCCATTGGGTAAACTGGTTATCCACCTGAAATATCCATAGCAAATTCCAGATGGCATTTCACAGAGTCCTTCAAGCCCAACCATTTCACAGAATGGTTGGTCTTGCAGGAACTTCTGGAAGTCATCTGGTTCAACACCACTGGTCAAGCCAGTTGCCCAGGACCATGTCCAGATAGCTTTTAAGTATCTCCATGTATGGAGACTCAACAACTTCTCTGGGCAACCTGTGCCAGTGCTCAGTCGCACTCACAGTAAGAAAAGCATTTCCTGAAGTTCAGAGGGAACCTCCTGTGTTTCAATTTGTGCCCACTGACTCTGGTCCTGTCTCGTGGCACCACTGAGAAGAGCCTGGCTCTGCCATCTTTGCATTCTCCGTTCAGGCTTTTATGTACACATTGGTAAGATCCCCCTGAGCTTTCTCTTCTCCAGGCTGAACAGTCATAGCTCTCTCAGCCTTTATTGGAGAGATAACTCCAGTCCCCTCATTATCTTCCTGGCCCTTTGCTAGACTCTGCATTATGTCCATGTCTCTCTTGTCCTTGGGAGCCCTGAACTTTTCTATAGGCAAGTCTGGGGCTGTAGGACACTAAAGCAAAACCTTCTGGAGTAAATTAGTCCAGGGAGGTAAGCTACTGGATGCTGCTAGCATTTTATGGCTGCATTTCTGATCCTAATTGCTCAGGTTGTGTAGTCTGCAGAAGGGAAGAGCAGCGTGTAACACTTTGTGAGGGTATTCCAGGCACAAGGTATGATACACAAGAAGGCCAGAGGGAGAAGTAAAGGTCTGCTAACCAGAAATAGTATTTGAACTGATCCATGCTTGGAGGTGATTTAAGTCCCAGATGAGAGAGGGATATGTGAAAGGTGAACAGAAGAGAGGAAAACAGGATGGAAACTAAGGGAGAAAAGCCCACAGAAAGGGTATAATACAATGGAATGGATGGACTGAGGCTGAAGGAGAAACAGAAGTGAAATATTGAGTTTAAAAATGCATTAAAAGAGTTTAGAAGTAAAGAGGAAGAGGGAAATAAGGCCCATGTTTTGTTCCCATTCTCTTTCATACCACACTTTCTTTTCTTTACCTTACATAGGTGAAGAAATTGTTCCTGTCTCTTCTTTTCCCGCCCCCTTACCCCTTGTCTTTTATTTTTCCTTGTGTGCACTGCTCCTCTTCCCAGCAAGGGCTGCATGAAAAACATCAGGACATGCTCCTAGGCAGGAACTCCATCCTTGCTGTTCCTCCTTCACCCCTCTGGGGCAGCAGTTGGATGGGTTCTTTCCTTACCTGACCAGCACAGTTGTCCCATTGTCCTCAGCATCCACATATATCTTCTCCCAGGCACCACGGGCACTTTGCACCTCCGCTTCAGAGAATGACATGGTGGAGGGGATGTTGACAACAGAGGATGCAGCAGGAGGGAAAAAGACAGGGAGGTCCTGGTAGGATGTTTCTGTTCCAGTTTTCTCCTCAGGGCTCTCTAAATACTGCCCTGGGGATTTAAGAGATCTTGAAGGGTCTCTTTGTCTCCATTCCCCTCAGTCACATTTCTGCAGGTTTTAGAGCTACCTAATCACATTTAATCAGGAAAGAAACCAACCACATGAGGAGGGAGGACTAGCCCTGTAGTCATAGGTCAGGCGCCAAGGTAAAGGTCTCACTGTCTGAGGAGAGAAGGGGAAAAAGGCAGTTTTCAGTGGGGGAAAAAAATATCAGTTCTCTTCCCCTCTCACCCCTGCCAAAACCAGTGCTTCGCTCCTCTTTCCTGAAGGTGATCCTTGCCTAAGCACAAATTTTCCTGGTTTTCTCCCAAGGGTGTTGCTGTGCTGAGGGCACTGTGGTGCTCTGCCATCCCCTCTCCCCAGCACTCTTTGGTCTTTCACTCAAAGATGCTGTTTCCAGCTCCAGCAACTCTCTCCAGTCCTGCCTTCATGCCACGGTCACTGCTTTCCCCACAGCCCTCTGGTTTAACAGGGACTCAGCCCAGAGCTGCTCCCAGCCTTGGTCCCATGAGGGTGAGAGGCTTCACCAGCCCAAAATGACAGCGTTGCAGAGATGGTGACGGCAGCATGGCACAGCTGTGCCCTGGAAAGCCACTTCATTTTAGCGCAGGAGATAAATGGTGCAGCACAGCCAGGCTGGGAGCACAGGCATTTCACTTTCCTAACCCTCCTGGCTTGCAGCTGGGATCTCTGTCCTATCTCTGAGCCCTGCCTTCCTGGGAGAGAAATAAGGGGCAGCAGAAGGGCCAGTGTGGAGCTGCAGACAGCACCTCTGGACCTGTTATCGTCACAGTCACTTGGAATTGGAGGCAAAAAGTTTTCATGGATTATCCATGCAATGCCTGGGCTTAACCTTTGTCAGGAATGTTCTGGTTAAGTCCAGGGCATGCAGACAAAACAAGGGCTAAGGGGCTTGAGAAACTGCTGCTGGATGCTGAGGGCAGACAAAACCTTGTATTGTTTGGGATGGTTTAGAGGAGGGAAGGAACAGGTGCGAGGGGAAAACATGCATCACGTCAAGAAAAAGCAGCCTGATACTCCAGGGCAGAAGGAAAGTGCTGGCTACAAACTCACAGAGACAGATTGGTCTTGGTGGGGTTGTGTCCCAGTGCAGTTGAGGGAAGCCTCAAATGACTTCACTGAAACTTGCTCCCACCTGCCTCCCTCTCCCTTTTCACCACAAAGCGAAGAGCAATCTGATAGAAAGCTGCACAGCCATCTGCTTTCTCATCCCCAAATCCCCACTAAAACTCCTCAGATCTCAGGACATCCTGGGGCAGGGAGGGATATGTATGTTGTGCTGCTCTGCCTCATTGAAGGCAGCACTAGCCAGGGTAGCACTGGTTGTCCAAGCCCAGCCACCAGTGCATGGATGCAGGGAAAGCAGCAGATGCCAGCACTGCAGTAATTGACATTTCCCAGTCTTGGGAGCCAAAACTGCTTGGGAGGAGCTTGTTGGGGAAAGCACCAAGTTTTTTGCTGAGACCAGAATGTGCATCACATGCTTGTCACAGGTGGCCCGGGAGAGAGTCAGCTACTGAAGAAATAGCAGCACTAACTTTAGCCAAAATGGAAAGGGTTCGAGCAGGTCTTGTTACACAACTTGCCAAAAAGCACTGTAGGCCTCTACCTGTTTCCCCACTGTTTTCAGCCATGTTTGTCGTCCTGTGTGCATACTTTTACATTCTTTTATCTTTTTGCTAGTTAGTCTTTAAGCTCTATGCAGCAACTTCAAGAGAGCTGAACATATTTTTCTCTGAACATATTTATCAGGAGGCACCATAAACTTACCTGCTCAGTCCAGTTTTGGGGTGCAGTGGGTCAGTTCTGTCTGCTGCTAAGCCAGGTGTCAGCAGCACAGGGCAGCCTCTGACCAGACATAGCAATGACATCCTCCCTCAAGCACATCATCATGCTCTCTCTGTGACATCCTTTTCTATTCTTCCATCTTGAGTTACTTCTACTGTTTTGGAAAATTGTCTTCTATTTTCCCCTTGCATGATTCGCCAAGTCCTTGTAAGATGAACATAATAATCCCTCATAAAGTTTTGACATCTCTAACAGGGCTATACATATCTAAGCTACACCTTAGAAATCTCTAGCAATTGAAACAAAAAAGCTCCAGAAAGCTGTTTGTTTTGGCCTGGAAATGGTGTTGCTATGAAAAATGTGCTGTTTAATCATTAAGTCATTGCAGACACCTCCCCATGTGTGGACAAGAGGATGTGTGCTTCGTTTCTTTCTTTTTCCTCTCCCGTGATTTGTTTTGGTTATTATCCCAAAAGAAGTGAATCCTCTCAAGCATAATTTCTGTTGCATGAGGAGACATATTTTCTAACAGGGGTGAAGCTCCTCAGGACGTTATCCCTAAAGAAGGGAATCCTGGTGTGCAAAAGCCAATCAATACATTGAATCGAGACATGATTTTATTACAAATTTGCAGAATAGGGTGCCAGGCAGCTGGCACACCTTTTGGGAAACAAGCAGAGTCCTTTTTACAAAAAGGTAACAAAGAATCATGCAGAAACAGATGGGTCACTCACACTTGTGTGAAAAATTTTTTATGTGCATGTGCTGACCTCAGTCTACTTTATTATCCTATCATTTCCACATACAAATTCCCCTGTGGGTATGGTTTTTAACATTATAATCATCTAAGGTGACTCAAGTTTATCATTACATCCTATCAGCTGTTGCTAGGTTATTGTTTAACCTTATTTTGTTAAACCTCTGTTGCAGCTCCTGCTTGAATCTATTTGAACCATTACTTGTCAAGGACATTGGGATTTACAGCATTCTGTTCCTGGGCTCTCTTCATGATTCCAGTGCTCCAGTGCCCCATTGTCAGGGTTTCAAGGCTAACTTATACTTTCTGTAAACTTTTTGTGAATGTTTAATTTCATCTGACATCAAGCAGGCAGGGTCAGGCTGGGGAGGCAGATGGCACTGGGAAATCTGGAGCCGGTAGCACAGCCATGGTGTCTGAGCTGTGGCCAAGTGTATCCTGTCTCTGTCCCCAGCCAGGGGAGAAGATGGTGTGCCTCCCACTGCACCTGCAGCAAAATGATGTCCGTACTGCGAAGTGGGGGCTGCTGTCTCTCAGTTTCTGAGAAATCATGTGCTTTAGGCAGAAGGCAGCCGGCAAGATCCAGGCACAAGTGTGGCACCTTCTATTCACCCAGACATTTAGGATCCAGCAGCCATCACACCTCTAAAGTTTATTGATGTCCTCGTTACAGGCATTGCAAACCTCACTGTCATTTCTTATCCTTGAAACTTTGGGATCTGTGATTCTGTGATTTTTAGCATAAACAACCCACCCTATTTACTGTTCAGCAGGGTTAATCCCCAGCTCAGCAGACACACCTGTTTCAGAGGATGGCTGGCAGGGGCTCAGCAGCTGTAACTTGTTTTCCCAACACCCAAGGCAGTGTCAGGCTGAGGGCAGAGCCCCCATATTGCCAGGTTTCAGGGATGCTTAGCCTGAGACCCTGACACTCAGTGCTGCTTTTACAGAAAGGACAAACACCTGCATCTGCTCATGCTCAGTGTCTGAGGTTATCAACATAATCAGCTCATCAAAACAAGCAAAACTAGGAGCTGCAGTCATGACTGTCAGTGTCAATGTCTGAACCCCAAAGCCCACACAGCACATGGGTGGGAAAGGTTTTCTCCGCTGCCACTTTCCCAGACTGTACTTCTCTCTCCCATTCCAGGGCATTAGTGGGCTTGGGTTGAGCCATGTTGGGCTTAGCACTGGTGAAATTACCAAATGCAAAGGGTAAGAAAAAAGCAGGACTACTCAGCTTCTTAGGATCTAGCCCCCAGAATGGCCCTTACAAAGTGTACAGTGGTACCACCTGACATGGTAGAAATGCACACAGGTTTCTGTTGTGAGTACTTTTATTGCATGGAGAACATTTTAAATGTGAAAGCAAAGGTAGTGATTTCAAAATAGCTCCACTTTTATCTATCATAGGACATAGCATATATACAAATTAGTCCTCTAAATGCTGCTCTCGTGATTAACAACATTCAGTACATGGCCAGCAGTGACTCTAATGTGATCATTACAATTAATAAAGATGCCAATGCTGAGTTTTCTTGCAGTGTATCCAGCTAACCATTAATTTGCATTGGTAGAGACTGGTGTTCAGCAGAGAAACTTTACCTCTTTAGTGAAGGGGAAAGAAACAGCTCCCTCACCCCCATGAACCATCGGTGTGCTATCAACACCATTTTGGACACAAATCACACACTAACATAAGGATCGCTATGAAGAAAGTTAACTCCACCTCAGCTAGACCCAGCACACTGCAGGATTGCATCCTTGGACAAATTTAGGCCCATGAAGCCTACACTGTGCTGAACCTTTGCACAGGTGTTGCAGGCAGGAGAAAAAGAAATTCACTTTTAGAGATATGGAAAATATCAAGCCCAAATCAGACATGCAGAGAGTATCCAGAGCTGGACAGAGGCCTCAGGCGGCAGTATAAGCACTATTCATATCTTTAATGTTACAATCTGGCATTCATATCTGCCCAACCAATGAGATCAAACCACCCAGTCATTTAATGGAAACAACAGTCCCACAGGTTTTGGACACAAGCCCCTAGACTGGCTCACTCAGCACTTTTGTCTGGGACACTGGAGCTTTAATGACATGCAGTTTATATAAGTGATATTCAGAAGAAAACAGAAATCCATTGAATGTCACCCCCAGCAGAATTAAACCTGGACTCCAGATAAAGAGATCTGACGTCAGAGAAAGAGAAGATGTGGCTGAAAGACACCAGGCTAAAATAAATAGCTGTGGGCTGCTTTATGTGGAAGTTAGACACCAGTCCAGAGGCTTTGCATCAAACACAGGCAGAGTGCAAATTATTATATTGGTGGTATGGATTGCATTCAGAGATGTGACACAAGATAAAGCAGCAGATAAACCTGCTGTCAGATACAAGAAAAAGTGAGGTGTTAAACTGAAAGTGAGGAATGGAAGGAACCAGAGAATCAGACTAGTAGTTTTCCTGTGTAAACAGAAAGCTGAATGATGGACTCATTGGTCCAATTGCCTCCTCTGTTGTTGTAGTTAGAGAATTGTTAGAATCATAATGGTTAGAAAAGATGTCTAAGATCTTTGAGCCCAACCTTTGACCATATGGCCTCACACTAAAGCCGTTTTCTCCCTCGAGTTATTGTTCCTGCTGCTCAATATACCAAGTATTTATACAGCTAAAAAATCTATTATAACTGTCTGACTTTCATTGGAAGTAACATCAATTCATGTGGCTTCAAATTCCGTGAGCCCAAATTTAATCTCCACCTTCACCGTGCGATTTCTCCCCAGCTGTGTGTCTGGTGATGGCACTACACAGGAGCCAAGCTTTTCCATCCCTTCCTCATCTACATATTGAGCGTCTTTGTTTTTTGTACAATAGAAAGTAAAGAGTACACTTGTTTGATCTGGTTCTATTGGACAGAAATCATAGCAGGCAACTTCATTTATATTCACTGACTCCCCAGTTCCCCCCAGTTTCTTGAAGAGACCTGTGCCATAAATACAGACATCAATTTTTGAGTCCTTTCGTTTGCGGGCATCATGGATAGCATCACCAAATTTCTATGCCCTATGTCCTACAGCCGATTCTTGAGGTAACAATGTGTGGATTAACTCTGAATAAAACAGCCCCCTTCGCAACGGCCATTTGGGCCTCCATTGGACAAAGGATGTGATAACCCTTGCTAAAGGCCTGCCTGACCGCATCTCTCAGGATCACGCAAAGCCTCCCACGAGCAAAATGTACTGGGCTTTGACCATCTCAGGATTGCAAAGAATTTCCCTCAAAGCACAAACGATATTGTTGATACTGTAGTCAAACAAGCTCTTAATTTTCTCATGTGTAATCATGATTGTCCCATCACACCACACAGCTCCTGCTGCTTTTTCAAAGAACTGGGAGATGTCCTTGGACTCTGCCACTCTGGTCAGGTTGTAGTAGCAACATATGTAGATTGGATCCCTCCTATCAGAGCATTTCTGTAGGCTGAAGTTGTACACCATCTCTTGTAATTCAGCAGGGTGCTTCTTTACATATTCATCCCATACACCATCATTGAATATTTCCTTGAGGAAATTGGTGAAGTTTTCATGCACTCTGTTGCCTCCCCATCCACTTCCAGTTGCCTTGTGTAACTCCTTTAGGTAATGGTTTTCTTGGATCTCATGTACTGTGATGTCTATTGTGCCACCTACACACACACACACACACACACACACACGGACAGACTCAAATTAATTGAGCTGTTTGCTTTAAAGTACATGAGGTTCATAATTTCCACTGAATTTCATCTTACCATCTGAACTGATTCACAAAGGAGCTTTTCTGCTGCTTTTTTTCCTCATCCTCACTCTTCTGCTATTGTCTGTAGTTCTCTAGATATCTTAAATGTATGCACTTTTGTTTAAAAGCCTGGTCTCACAAGGCTCCTACAGTTATTTCTGGTAAGATCTCAATGCTCCAACTTGCTCACTGAACAAGCTGATCTGTCTGACCACAGACAGAGACCGGCCTCCTCACAGAGGTGGTTGACTCCTGAGCAGTGTTGATGAGATTCTCAGGAGCTTGTGGTCCTCTTGATGCCTTTTCAGTATTTGTTCATAACCATCAGACTGCTCTTGGCAGAAAATTCACATCACACCAAAAAAACCTCAGGAATCTAGAGAAATCACTGAGAAGTGCTTCATCAAATATTCTTAATGATTTACTCTCCAGTGCCTGCTAGCTCATCTCCTTGGTCATTTCACTGGGCAGTAACTACAGTTGCTCCTAGAGAGGAGCTATGAGCTCAGGCTACACAAGAGCACGCAGTGCATCCCATGCTGATGCTGGGACGTGGTGCTGGCTGATCTGGTGCGAGGGCAGGACCTCATGCTGTGACTGTCTGGCCTGAAGAGCACTCTAGTGTGAGACACAATCCTGTTCTTTCCTCCTATTTTTCTCCCTGCTCACAGGGTCTCATTAAGTGAAAAATGAAAATAAAAACCCATGACAAGCACAGCAGTGGAGTCCAAGCTCTGGGACTGCAATGCAGACCATCGGCCATACTGTGAAACAGCCATGCACCACGCCCAGCAAAGATGGTACCTGTTAATCAGGAAAAATTTTACTTCCACAGTCAACAACAATATAGTGGATCCCAGGGGAGTCTTCAAACTTCTTATCACTGCTGTCTGCCATGAACCCCTCCTGTGGAAGCTGTTTGCACCACAGCAATGCAGCCTCTGGCTCCAAGGCAATGATCAGGTTCTCAGAGAGCATGTCAGAGATAATTCCTGCCAAAATCACAAAAGAGAGGAGTCAGTTCAAGGAAAGGTGTGGAGGGAGATAAGATGGAATTGGGCTACAGGCCGTGGGATGCATCTCTGGGAACCCATGGCAGCATGGAGAAGCTTGTCCCCACCTGACCTTGGGTGGACCTGGCAGAGGCTGTGTGGAGTGAGCTTGCTAAACGAGTGAACAGCGCATGATCACCCTGAAATAAGGACATTAAGGAAGCATATCGCTGATGTGGCAATGTGTGATAGGCTGCTTGATGGAAAAATGCAGTGCCTTTAAGGAATGTATGAGAACAGCTGATTTGTAGCAATAAACATCTCAGTATCTCCACCAATCTGGGTCCATACAATTGGTCACCACAGAAAGGTGGTGAGATTACTGCTGCATGAGCACCACCTGCTAGGGAGACTGTTCTCACCCCAGCAGCTCATGCAGGGGTGGTGCTTCTTGCGCCGCTGATCTCTGTGGGCTCGTTCCCACATGGCCATAGGGGGAGAGGGCAGGGCTGTTGTTACTGCCAGTTTGGGACATCCTCTCCTTCATCACTCTCAGTGTGGAAGATTCCTCTGCCTGATGGACTGAAATTTGAAATATAGATTGTTTACATGTTGAGGAGTTCCTTTGCCTCAATGGGCAAAGAAACCTCCAAAGGTAATTTGAGGAAATGGGGTAACCCCTGCTTTTACCTCTTTTGCTGCCAGATGCATGAATGGCTTAGCAGCAGTGCTGCATATGGCTGGGACAGTAATGACCCAGGTGATCTCCTCCTGGTCATAGACAGTTTGGAAAGAAGCCTCTTTAATGGTGTTCAGGGCATGTTCCTTCAGGTAGCACAGGCTTTCGGAAAAGATTCTGAAGGCAGGAAGCAACTTTCCATTGCTGGCTTCAGCTCCATGCCAGTTGTGCCATTCTACAAAACAAAGTCCAAGGGTGACATGTTGCAGTCTCTGCATGAGACCTGTCTCCTTCACACTGAGCACTGCACAGCATATGGCACAGAAGGAGGTCTCTCTGCAAACCTGAGTGAACTCCCAGCACTGGCTTCACTGCTGTGGCTGAGTCAAAGTGGCACAGGTCAGCTACCAAACTGCTTATCCACCACGCCTGTGACTCAGCAGGCAAAATATCAATGTGGTTGATAAGTCAGCTGTTTTCCCTAGGCCAAAAGTTCCCTGTAGATCCCTGAAAAGACAGTGGAGATTGATTCTGTAATTAAATTTTCCTTCACCATTTGCTCCTCAGATGCAGAGAAACAGTTCTGAACTAAAACCTCTCTCCAGCCCCTGCCAAAAGTGAATGAGAACCCACCATTCCAGAGGTGACATTGTGACAGACCACATCATTCCTACCTTTCCTGGGGAGGAAAATCTTCCAGGAGACCTCCCACCCAAAATAGCATCCAGTTCAGCCCTCATGACTTAACCCCAGTGGATGCCAAAGAGAGGACATGAGGCCTTTTCTGGGACTGGCCCTGTGCTCTGGTTTATTCTATGCTTTGAGAGGCCCTGTGGGACCCTGGAGTGCAGACAGGAAGGCCCTAAGGTGGGCTGGTGTTTGGCTGAACAAGCAAACCCAGATAAAGCTGTGAACTATTCCGAACTAGCACAGAGCCTTCAGAGACAAATGAGAGTCACTGCATGCTTGAAGGACAGCTGGCCACCTTTACATTAGCTTCAGCATAACATTTCAAGGGAGAGAGAGAGACAAACTTGAAGGAGGTGTACAACATGGGATTGGCTCTTAGGGTGATCATGAGGCTGCCCATCTCCTTTGAATTACTGGACACTTCCCTTGGTCCCTGCTCCCTGTTGAGGACCAAAGCAGGGAGTCCCAGAGGGAGGCTAGTTTCTCTGTCAAGCTCAGGAACAGGGCAGCTTTTTGTTAGAAACATGTATATCATAAAGGAAGGGCCTGTGACGCTTTCACTTAATTACAAAAATAAATAATTTCTTCTTTGGTTCATCAAAATACTCTCTGGCTTGTGTTCATTCATCCTCATCAACCAGACTTACTCAGCCCTCTTCATGGATTCTCTAACCCCCACCCCTCAAATAAATGAATAGCTCTGACACCCTTTTGCAGTAACTCTTCCACCTACCGTGTTGTACAGCTGTGGATGTACTGCCCTGAGAACTTTCTCATGAATTCTGTGTGAAACATAGAGATAAACTGGATTCTTCTCACTCTTTCTAATCTATGTTTTGGAACTGGGCGCTGTACAGGTTCTAACCAATCACCTTGGGGGTGGGTAAATACTATCCAATCACAGTTAGTCATATAACATGTATAAAAGAGGTTATTCATAACAATAAATCCTTCTTCGCTCTCTGTCTGTCTCTATGTGCTCTACGCTGTCCTTACTCCTGCCACAGCGACATACAGCTGCATCTTGAAATTCTGGAAGAAGTACCAGCTGTCAGCTTGGCTGGAGGGCAGGCTCTTGTACCTCATCACAGCATCATAGCCAAAATACTTGAACTCCTGCTTCTGGTTGAACGAGATGCACGTGGGTGTCTTCAGGGTCTTGAACCTGTGCTCTGCTCCCCAGTAAACCTGGCAGATTTGGTCTGTACCTGAAGCAAGAGAAAAACAGTAACCACACTGCAATCACTGGGTTTATTATTTCTTTCTTCCCCTTATGGATGGATGGATGGACAATGAGAATAGAACTTTGTCTGACACTGTTACCACACCTTCTTGATAGTCTCAACAGGTAAGGCTATTCTTTATATTAATAAGCAATATAAGAGGGGAAAATCATTATGATCCTCACAATGATTGTTCTGTAGGAGATGATACGAGAAATAAGGAAGCTCTTCAGGCAACCCTATTACCAAAAGTATTCATTGGTTTACAAGAAGATTGTTCAAGTGAGTAAAGATACAGCCCAGAAACCAGGGCAGTGGTTCAGTTTTCTGTGCAGCTTGTTATTTAAAAAAAATGAGACATCTTCCTTCTGCTTGAGGTTGTTTTCCACTTGTGCCGAGGTCCTTTCAGCTCATATACTCCCAAAATATTCTCATGCACATGTAACCTTGTAAGGGAGATAATGCCTTAATAATTTCTAGTTTTTACTCTTCATGTATATGTAACTTGGTGTAGTTCTGTGCTTCTCATAAAATGCTAAAAACCTCTGTTCCTGGCACCCTTAGCCAAAACAATTGCTTCTGAATAGAGATCCAAGGACACATTTGTTGCCCTAGGGCCCAAAAATATGTAACCAACAGTGTATTGCAGGGGAGCAGGCCTGGGGTGGTTAACATCATTGCCTACGGGTGTGATTGGAAAATTAAGGGTCAATATGCTAATGGGACAGAACTCATAAAAGGTGAAGAGCTCGTGACCCCACATCCATTTTGAGAGTAGCCCCACGAGGGGGCTTTGCTTGCCCTGAATGTACCTTCAGGCCTTGAATAAATTTGTCCACTTTTATTCTCCTAATTTTGTCTAGTCCTCTGTTTCAGGTAGCCTGATTTAGGCATCAGAGGTACAGCAGGACAGGCAGGGTTGTGCCCTTACCAACAAAGGCACAGCCCTAAGTGACCCTGGGACCGCTGCATGTCCCACTCCAACAGTACCAGCAGCTTTGACAAGTGAAGTTCTTGAGTGCTTAGTTCACATGGAGCAGCTGTGCAGAATGAGAGCAGGGAGCAAATGTAACAGTACATCAACATAGCATTACAGAGCTTTGAAAACTGTTCTCATTTGGTTTTCAGGAAGCTGCCATTCCCACAAGAGCTGGAATTCAAGCACAGTTCCTGCTGCAGTGCTGCCAAGTTTATTGATTGCTGCTTCTTCAGGACCCACCAGTTAAAGATGAGTGGAACATGGACAGAAAATATTTAGAGCACATGGACAAGAAAAATGCAGTGTACTGGAAAAAAACAGTACATCTGTGGCCCATAATGAAACGTGGGGAAGAAATTATTGTGAAAGGTGTAGTCTGGGATTAAAGTAGAATGACTTGAGAGTTGGCCTAATCACTTATTTAGCCATAAGAAGATGAAATAGCTGCTATGCAATACTCTGCTTTTCTTTCTCCCGTGAACTGCCTGCTTCCCAGAGCTGGTGAGTTAGACATCCCCCATTTGGGACACCTAGGGTAAATCATTATTAACAAACAAATATTAAAAATGGAAGCTATTCCAATTGTCTCCTCACAAAGGCCACCTGCCTGTTAGCACTCAGCTGCTTTTCCACATCTGTACAATTTACCTCTCCCAAAGCCCTTCAGCTACACATCTGCCACAGCTCTGGACCAAAGAGCTCTAAAAGTTGTATTCCAGATGCAATGTGGCAAATGCATGTTTATGTGATTTTGTGTGGCAGAGTGTTCTGTGAACAACTTGAGAATTACCAAATGAAAAAAGACTTACAATTCTGCTGTGTGCCTGCCAAGTCCTTTTCTTCAGTTCTTTCTAGTCCATTGGTTTCCTTGGCTGCACAAACTCCCTGGGATTTTCCCAATGGGCCCCCAGAAAAATGGGCAAATCTCTGGGCATCTCTCTGCAAGGAAATTGCTCTGCTTTTCTCAGGAATTCAGTATTCCCTAAGTGTGTTGCAGGTTACTGACAACATGAGCTGGGATCCAGGTGTGTGCAAGAAAACTGGCTTTCAGAAAACTGGAGTATTCTGAGAAACTGACTGTAAAAGACCTTTATTGGAAATACATATTATGGAATAGAGCAGGTAACATAAAATTACATATGTACCGTATTTCCTACAACTTTCACAAAAACAAAGATCTACCATAGTTTTTTTGTATCTTGTAAGACGTTGCAGACTTGGGTGTGCATTAATATTTCATCTTTTCCAGGGCGTAGAAGGTAAATTACAGGAAAGTTGTCCAGTACAAGTTGTCCAGGCAAGAAGAAGTTGCAGCATGACCCTGAGCCAAATGCCATGTGATTATACAGGTATAACACTACACATATGGCAAGCTGCCATGCTCTATTTGTTGCCTGCTTAGAAATTTTTTAGCCTAATTTTTTTTTGTCTTCTTGAGTATGTCTGGTCCTACACTATGCATCAGGTTTATCTCTGAAGCTCATAATTTCTGCATCTTCTCATGTGTGTCCTTTCCTTTGATTTTTGTCTCCTTAACATCATTTTTGCTAGGTTAAAATACTCAAGTTACAAAGCCTTATATTTCAAAGACTGATTTAAAAGTCTTCAGAAGGTTAAAAGCACTGCTGCAACCTTTCTAACTTGCTTCACATATGCTTCCTAGTATCTCCTAATATCAGAAGCAGACTTTTTGCTCTGCCTGTGTCACCAAAAATTTTGGGAAAAATAAAACTCACCAACACTGTAATTTCAGTATTAGAAAACAGTCATTACTTTATTTTGGTGCTGGGTGCAAGGGGTATTGCTCCTCCTAGCACTCCCCAGCTATCTAACACTAGTGTATATCTGTGTAACTAATAGATACATGTCTGTTAAAGGAATTCACAAGACTAAGTGCTGTTTGTTAAAGATTTTCACAATGTCTGTACAGCACTCAGCAGAATCCAGCAGATCTGGGCTCTGAGGTACTGCTAAAACACCTTCTCCCTATTACACGTGATCTTGAAGAAGCAACAGTCAGGTTGTTGGGGTGCCTGGAAGAGACCCCCATAGGGATCCTTGCAGGTTGGAAACAGATCCTGGCTAGATGGCCCTCTAGTCTGGAACCACTTGGGCTGCTCTGAAAGTCATACAAATTTGCTCAAACAAACCTTGCCTGCTGGTTTTGCAAGAGCAAAACAAATGTCATACCCCATCCGCCCCACCACCTCAGTTTGATCAAGAACCTCAGCAGCTGCAGAAAGGCAGCACAAGAGGGATTGTATTTTGTGCACCTTAATTTGGAGCAATGCAGTCATGTGCCACCCTGGAGCTGGATCAAGCACCCATGGACAACTAAGCAGGGACCTGGCATCACTGCTGGTATGACTTTAGGCTCACGAAGGCTTCCTGAGGGATCACTGCTGTGGGATCCCCGAGCCTGTGTGGCTGTGAGCAGCTGCCTCAGCTGCACAGGTCTCCTCTGCATTTGTCCCCAGCCCTCACTGGCAGCCCCCACTCTGTTGAAGTCCAGGAGCTTTCCCCCAGGACCTTCTCTGTGGATCTGACATGGGCTACTCTGGGGCTACCACAGCAACACGATGGATGCTGCAGCAGGCACGGCAATGCCTCAGGGTTACTGCAGCTCAGGATGCTGCGCTGTAGAGACGGCAGGAAGGGAACAGAGAGACTGCAAAGGGGTCACAAGTGAACCTTGTGACAGCTGCAGGTGGAAGCAAAACTGCATTTTGGAGAAGTTTCTCCCTGTGCTGCAGGGCCCTGAGGGTGTGTTGTGTTGCAAAATGTTTTTAGGTGTTTTGAGGGAGGCCCAACGGCACCAGGGCCCTCGGTGAGATCCAGAGTCACAGTCGTGCAGGTCACGACAGGGCAGGACCCTGGGAGCTCACTGCCACCCAAGCTGCACAAGGCACAATTTCCCTTCCACTGCTGTTTTTCACTCTTAAGTTGATTTTAAACGGTGTAATTCCTCCCTCACAAGCATAGAAAAGGAATCGCTTCCTGCACACACATGAAATATTAGGCGGGGTTTGGTGATATTGCTAAACGTCACGAAGACCCTTAGGGCATCTCAGCGGACAGAGCAGAGAAAAAGCGAGACACACGTTAAGGTATTCCTATCTTTGAAACGATTGGAGTTCCTAGCTGTGAAAATACCAATGCGAAGCACCAGCGCTATCCCACAATAGCGCGGTACAGCCCCACTCCCGTAACTCTGTCCTTGTGACGCCTGGCACGAAGGGTCGGGCAGATCACGACACCCGGGCATCCCGCGAAGTAAGCGGGGCACCCAGGGGCGACCTGTACCCGCACAAAAATTCATCTCACATTGGGAGTGAGGACCCGGGCGTCACCCCGGGTCGTTATTTTCCTTACTCATAAGTTTAAGGCATACCGAGCATGTCCCGGCGCCGCTGGTACACTGCTGCGCACAAACTCCATAGCTCAGGGCGAGCAACTCCCTACGCCGCTTCCAGCTGACGTGCCACTGTCCTCACCACTCCGCACCGTCCCCGTTGTCTGCCGCACAGCGGGACCGCTGTCGCGGGCCGAACCGAGCCGCACCGTGCCGCGCCCTCCCCCGCTGTATGCAAATGAGCCGCCCGGGCCTCGCGGGGAGTTGTGGGGCGCCTCGCTGCACCGGGGCGGAGCCGGGGGCGGGGCCCGCCGCACTTGTGCGGGCGGGACGAGGAGCGGAAGTCGTACGGCGTTACCTCCGGGCCTCGCTCGCTGCGTCTCATCGTTGGGGCCGCGGCAAGATGGCGGACCTGTCTCTGGACGAGCTCATACGGAAACGCGGTGTGACGGTGAAGGGAAGGTGAGCGGTGGGGAGGGCGACGCAGCGCCTCCGGCCCGGCGCTCCCCGGCCGTTCTTCGTGTCTCCCTTCTGGCGGCTCCGCTCCGGGGGCCGTGGGCCGCAGCTGCCTCGGCGCGGCCCGGCCCTGCTCCCGCCCTCACGTTCCCATTGGCTCAGCCGCGGGCCTGCGGGGCCGCGCCGCGATGCGATTGGCGGCGGCGGCCGTCACTCAGGGCCGGGGCGGGGGTCGGCCCCCCATCGCGGCCCCTGTGCCTGGCGCTGCCCCAGTGGGGCAGGAACACCCACTGGCCCTTCCCGTCTCGGTCTTTTCGGGATTCCTGGCACCGTCCCTTGTCTCACTGAGACCCCTGACTTGCGCTGTCCCCGCTGCCTCGTGCTTGTCCCCGCCGATTAACCCAGCACTGCTCCCCGTAGCGGGGTCGGCGCCCTTGAGCCCCCTCAGTGTCCGCGCTGCAGGCATTACCCGGGCAGTGGCCTGGGGTGCCCGGTGCCCCGCGCTCCCGGGAGCGGCTCGGTGCATTGTGGGAGAGCCGTGGGAGGGCTGGTGGTGCTCGGGGAGCCGTAACCGACTGGAGCTGCCGGGCACGGGCGAGGCTGCCGGGGCTTCGGCCGCATCGCTGCCCGGGCCTCGGGAGCTGTCGTCCGTGCCGCGGAGTTAGGGGCAGTTAGGAGCTCCGACAGATTGATTGAAGTGTTTGAGAGGACGTGGAGCATGTTGCAGATCGGAGCTACAAGGTCAGATTATTTCTTTGCATGGCATATGTCTCCAGTGTAGGCTGGGCCATTTGCTGCTACAGTTGGCAGTTCTTACTTGGATTCTCCTTCGGTAGCTTTTCATTTTCCCTTTTGCCATAGTTTCTTAATGCTTCTTAAAACCTTGTCCCCCATCTCTGTTAGCTCAGTGTGCTCTTGCTTTGTTGGGTTTTTTTTTGTTGCTGGCTTTTTAAAATGTATTGGTCTTAGGTTTTAACTCTGAATATATATACACTTACGTGTCTAGAGTAATATTCTGAAAGTTACCTGATAACATATACTACCAAAACATTCAAACATATTTAAATCCTAGTCTAGACAAGGCCTTGGCTTTGCACTTTCATTCATGTTATCCTGCATATTTGGAACAGTCTTAGGCTGCTTACGATGCCCCAAGTACCTCCTTTATCCTTTTTCAAATCCCCCTTAACTCTCATTTCTTCCAGGAATTCTTCCTGCTTTTCTTTTTTTTGCTGAACAGTAATCCCTCTATAGCACTGTAAGAATTGTTGTGCCCCACATTCCTCTTGTATGTCATATTTAGTTCACTTTATAGATTCCTGAGGTAGCAAACCTGACTTTGTGAAGGCTGCATAAACTGAATAAACTTAAATCATTATATCCATGCTGTTCAGTAGTCTGAATGACATAATAGAAAAATTTTCACCTATAAAATGTACTAATTCATAACATATTCAAGCCACATCTTGGAATCCTGGAAAGTGAATTAGATGTTTGAGATCCGCTTTTATTTCGTGTGCTGTGGCACAAATAACTAAGCAGTTAATGCTCTTGTAGGGTAAGCAATTATCTGTGTAAGAGAGGTGCTTATTAGGGTAAACACAACTCTTCAGAAACAGTGTAATCTTCAGTACAGTTTCTTAACATATTTCATTGTCATATTTCATTTCATATTTAATTTCATATTTTTGTCTTCAACAGTCTTAATTAATTCTGGCTTGCATACTAATACATACATTTCTTGTTTTACTTTGACCTCTCTTCTGCTCATGAACCACTCATCCAGCCCTTTGCAGCACTCTAGCTGAATGCTTTCAGCATGGCTAAATAAGTGCTTTTTAAATTTGCAAGGACAGCCTTGCTCTGTGTCTGTTGCTTTATGAGTACTGTAAGTGTTCTGTATTATTGTGAGTATATTTTCATAGATGGTCTTAATAATACTCGTTTCTTCTAGCTGATTTGCTTTGGCTGTATGAGAGAGCAGCCATAGGACTCTTAGCTAGGCAATAAAATGGGACTGCAGTCCCAACTTTCCAGGCATCTGGACACAAGAATGAAAGAGACAGAAGCAGAGGTTAAGACTTTCATCTCTTTTTTTTTTTTTTTCTGGTTGGTTAATTGGGCTTTTTTTAAAGATCTCTCCACTGAAAATACATGACTGTAAATAATGTTAACGTTGTGGAGTTAGATCAGGAAATACAGATATAAAGGTGTGTGAAAAATTGAAATAGCATCATCATTTGATTTTGTGATACTAACATTTTGAGTATTACAAAAAATTATAGATATCTACTTCTAGACTTTATAATAGTGGACAACACATTTCTGAAAGCAGATGAACACTCTAGCCCCCGATTTTCACTTCTGAAACATCAACAGCAAGAACATTTTTTCAGTACCTTAACTTTAAAATTTCTCTTACTACTTTGTCTTTTTTTTTTTTAATACAGAGAAACTCAATGGAAAAAACTTTAAAAATATTAATCAGAGGAACTCCATTAAAAATTAGATAGACTGGTTTTGTTCTTAGGGTAGATTTTGAAAAAGTGTATCAGACCTGTAATAAGAAAGTAGTTTTTAGCTTTCACCACATGTTGTGCTGCTTTTTAGGAATACTTGTCTGCAAGTACAAATGCTGTAGTTTTTGTGGGCTGTTGTCTTTCTGTGTTCAGTATTGTGATAATGATGTGCTTAAAAAGTAAAGGCCATCAAGTGCAATGGTTCTTTTAGCAGATTAAAGAAGAGGCAGTCATGTTAAAAAAGTAATTTGACTGATGACTATTCTTGCTGGAAGCTAATTAACCTTGAAACTGGTGGCTTTGAACTGAGATTGTTACTCTTGCATGTACATCCTAAAATTCAAGTTGCTGTGCTCCCACAGATCTGACCTTGCTGCCCAGAATTCTTGAAATCACGTGTAGTTCCATGTTTCCTTTGTATCAGGATGTATTATTGTGTTACAAAAGATGCTTTTGCAGACTTGTTCTGTCCTAAAGGTAGAAAGTCTGTTCCTGTTTCTCTTTGTCTTCAAAGGTTTCCCCAAAGTACCTGAGTTGTTGAATTTTGTGTAAATGTAGTAGGTACTTAGCACAGCTGAAGTCAGACCCTTTAGTTTGTAAATGTGAGCTTAAGGATGTATTTTGGAAATCAGTTCCTTAGCTGTTTATGTAGAAAGTAAAATCCAGCATGAAACAGCTTAGGAGCTCTACTGTTGTATTTAGACATCCAACCTGAGTGGATTTCTGTGCAGTAATAATGAGCTTTTGTTTGCAGCAAGACAAATACTTTTATTGACAATATATCGCATCTTATAATGACTGAAACTTTTTTTTTTCCTTTTCTTTTTTTTCCCCCAGACTTAACACAAGACCAGTGTTTGGGGGTGTAAGATCTCGCATTGGGATCCAACAAAATCTTCTAAATAGATCATCACCAGCCGTAAGCTTCCAGCAGACGTTTGATGCCCGACAGAAGATAGGACTCACTGATGCCCGACACAAATTGGGGGTTAAAGATGCCCGTGAAAAACTGGTTCAAAAAGACGCTCGGTTCAAAATCAAAGGGAAGGTTCAGGATGCTCGAGAGATGTTGAATTCCCGTAAGCAGCAAAGTGTTGCTGCTGAAAAGGTGACCAAAGTGGTGGATGCCAGAGAGAAGATCAGCTTAAAAAGGAGCTCTCCAGCTGCCATCAGCCCAGCTATGGGGACAGTAAATCCAGCCATGAAAATCACCAAAACTATCCAAGTAGGTGAAGCGAGTCACTTCTGAGCCCCTCAGTTATTCTACAGCAGTTTAGTAGACATGCTAAAACATTAATATGTTCGTATGGTTACAATAGCAGCAGCGATGCTACAGTTCATTCCAGCCTGTAGGGCAGGATTCTGATCCTTTTGTGTGTCCTTGCAGCTGCTTGGAACTTTTTGTAGGATCACACCTTTCATTTAAATTTTCATTTTAATTTTGAGCCCTAAAAGACTGAGGCAATGCTCCTGTCAGCATTAAAGGAGATGTCTTGAATAATTAAATAGGCTCTCTCCTACCTGAATGCAAACAAAATGATGCAGGTTTTTTTGTCATTCTTACAGTGCCCCTCTTTGCAAGTCTGATGTGGTGGATTGTCCTGTATAGGTAACTGGTTTATCCTAGTGGTGGAGTAACAGTTTAGAATATGCAGCTGTGTTTGTATCTTAAGAAAATTTAAAATTCAATGAGCCCTTCTACAATTTTCTCTTTTTATACTTGTCTGGTTTTCAGGAAAGCCTTGGTTTCCAGGGAGTTGCCTGATCACATTCCTGCTGAGGCTCAAGTTTTATTTCAGTTGTATTATAATCAGTTGCTCACTGTGACCTTCTGATTTCCTGGGCCAGTTTTCTGATTTCGCTTTGCTGTGTGCAGCAACTTGATTCTAAGCCAGCTTCTCTGAGAAAAAACTGCTGTTGAACTGTGTCTCTTGGGTACAATGGATAGGGTCAGAAGAGAAGTTTCCAGACTGTCAGGATGTTTGATTGAGTGATTGTACTCCCTACCTCTACAAGCATGTAACTGAAGCTCCGAGCCTGCCTCTTCCATTTTCCTCCTCCCAAAAAACCAGCAGTGTGCTTACACATACCCAGAAATCTCCTATTGTCATCAGTTTGAAAGCAGAGATGAGTCTGCTTTCCGTTCAGCTGTGGGTTTTGCTCAAAAGCATCAAACGGGTCTTGCTCAAAAGCATCAAACATGTTTCTTCTGTAAATTAGGCTGGGAAGTTTCCCCACTACTCTGCAGATTTACTGCCAGCCTGATGTAAGGAGGGACTCATGTGGCAGTAAGAAGGGCTAATCACAGAGCAATAGAGCAGTCTGTTCAGCAGTCGTTAATTGGGAGGGTGATTAGTACTCTTGCTGTCCTTCTAAGCCAAATCACCACCATCAGCCATGAGGAGTTGAACATTTTCTACAAAGTTTTTAGGAGTTAAAGTAGTTTCCAGAGACTGGGTGCAGTAGCTGTTTGTTCTATTTTGGGGAGTTTTTTGTGACTTGATTTGACCAGGAGTATTTTCTGTTTGTTAGACGGCATAGTGCAAGGAAACCTATATATTTATATATAGGATATAATGGTGATTCAGACTGTAGAAAGAACCTTACACATGCGAAATCATCTAAAATTTCTTTTTTAAATACTTGTACTGAAATTCCAGATTGCCCATGACCCTCCTACCTTTCCAAATGTGGAAGCAGAATCAAACTAGTGTATCTTGATCAAAGGTACAGCACACAGCTATAAATATGCCATCCTAAGGGCATGTTTCTCATAAAGCAAGGAAAAATCGGTGAAACCAAAAAATTCTGAATGTCTGCTGCTGTTTCTGTAGGATGGGTATTCTTGTTTCTGAATTGATTAGCAAATTGAAACATGAGGTGCTATGGTATAAGTTACAGTCTAGAGAAAATGCAAATTTGAAGATTTTACTGCCTGTGTGGACTGTTTTTATAAGAAGATCCATTCTTTAATGGACAGCTTCCAGCTTTTTCAAAAAACAAAAGGGCATTTTTGAGGGTGTTGTTGCATGATTTCAGTTATTGAGTAGTACAGCTACATTCCCTAGCTACTTCTGTTGTGTTTTCCCTGTTTCATGATATAATGCACTGGAGAAGGGGCAGCTTCACTACCCTGTGCATCATTTTATTCCACTACAGCTTATTCCAGCTCTAGTGCTAAGGGGCAGTGTATACTTCTCCTTTTGTTTGATGGAGATACATATGTTTAGTTACCTGAAGCATGAAAGAAGAGACACTTATTTTCTGACTTAACCCATTCAGGGTTTTGTATTGGCGGAAATGTAGATCTGGTCAGTCCTGACAGGACTGAAGTTAACTTCCCTTCCCAATAATCTTGGACTAAACCCTAGGTCATTTGTATTCTTTTCTTCATGTGGTCTTAGATTTTAATTGAAGTGAAGCTATCTCATATCACAGGAAACATAGGTGTTACCTAGGAGCATATTGTGGTAATATATGACAAAGCAGGAAGGTGAGTTTCATTTAAGTGATCTCAGGGTATTCAACTAACAGCTTTGATCTTCTGAAATGAAGACCTGATGGAATGTAGTGCTTAATGCTTTGGTTCTTTATCTCTAACTGTAGCAGAAGGCTCCAGTTCCTGGACACTCTCATCCAGCAGGAATGAGGATCAATGTGGTGAACAACCATACACATAAACAGGTGTGTACCTGCTCTGTCTTCTGTTTGTTACCTTTGGCAAGGAAGAAAATCTGTCCATAAACATTGGCAGGTGCAAAGAAAACTCTTAAGTAGGAAAGAAAAGTGTTTGGAAGTTCTCCATCAGCTTAGCTTCCATGTCTTGCCTGGTTAAGATAGTTTCATGGTAATTGAGGTTTTCATTTAGTATAATTTATCTTGATTTCCAGTGTGTTATCTGAGTGAGAAGATACTCCCAGTTTTATCTGTGTGTGCTAATGGTATTTTTTTTCCCTAGAGGCAGACCTCTAGCTCTTGTGTTTTTCTATAAATTTCTTAGTGGCCATCAAATCAAGTTGTTGGTTGTTTTGATTCACCATGCTGCCAGTCTC
Organism: Pardalotus punctatus; assembly: GCA_013400915.1. Classification (NCBI taxonomy): domain Eukaryota; kingdom Metazoa; phylum Chordata; class Aves; order Passeriformes; family Pardalotidae; genus Pardalotus; species Pardalotus punctatus. The sequence goes on along the minus strand of VZTX01012967.1, from coordinate 10,680 downwards.
TTCCGAGAGTGGATGTGATTGCACATGGTCAGATATGCTACCATGAGGTGGGAGAGAGTATAACCTTCCTGTGAAATCCCAGCTGTGGGTCACTGCTGGAAACCTGATAGTGAATGATGTTATCTAGTATTCTGATGTACTTTCAAAGTTCCCATAGTCCTTATCAATAAGACTTTGAGAAAGACGCTAGACTATTGTCGTTCTGGGATCAGTTTTAAAGGCCTTTTTCACAGCCCCCAGCCATTCAGCCACCTGACTATCTTGGGTGCTTTCAGAGAGGAATTATATGTTTTTATTACTTATGTTATTTTCTGTTTATACACATAAAGTATTGCATGAAATACTGGAAAACTGACATTGACAATATCATGTCGGGTTTTTTTTTTTTTACTTAATTATAGTAACTTCAGCTATTTGTGTATGTTACCTCTATGCTGGCCTGCTACCCTCACCTATCCCAGATGCTGTTGTTTAAGGAAATGTCTTCATTATTCTGACCTCATCACTGTAAATGTGGAATTCATTTCATTTTGTCTCAAACTCAAGTCCATTGTCCTGATGGCTAGTGTTTTTCCCAGCTCTTTTATTTTTTGCACAATTCTCCTCTGTTCTCCATCCATTTTGGGTTTTTTTCCTTCATAGCATTTCTGTGACTGGAACAACTTCCCTGTTTGTAAACCAGAATCTTGCTGACTGTGACAACCCACTGATTTTGCGAGCTCTCACTGCTAATCCCTCCATTTTTCGTTACCTTTCTGCTCAATTAATGGGAAGCTGTTTGCAGTTGTGATTTCTTATGTTCTGGGCACTGCCATATATGTCTAGACATTTTCTTTACATTATTTAGAGTCAATGAAAAAAATACTTGCGTAGGAGTTCGCCTCAGTATTTTAAGGCAAGGCTGTGAGTGTTAAGTTGAACTGGAAAATTAATTATTCATTCAGTAAACCTCCTAGTGCAGTGTTTTCTAGTGCCAGATGGATATGTTCTGTGCTAAGGAGAGCAGGCTATTCAAAAAGAATGTTCAGTTTAGGTGTATTCTGCAGGCATCTCTTGAATTAAAAAAAAAACAACTCCCCCAAAAAACAAAACAAAAATACCCACCCCAAAAACAAAATAACAAACACCCCCCCTCCCAAAAAAAACCAAAACAAAAAGAACCCGAAAAAACCAAAACCAACAAAACAAAAAGCCCACAACAACAAAACCCCAAAACAAACACCCCCAAACTAATTTAGAAATCACATACACAGGCTTCAACTGTAAAGGTAGTAGGGTGCCAAAAAATAAGACACTGAGGCTTTATTTCATTGATGTAGCTTCAACAGTCCTAGCGAGGTCTAGGAGTAGAGGAATCTGTATGTGATTTCAGTGTATCTGGGGAAACAGTTTTAATGTAGTGCTTTTGGAAAGGAAGTCTGGTAGTTTTTATACTGATGTTTTGACATGGACTTGTATACATGAAGCTAAAATCCATTGTCATGTTCATCAGCTGAAGATGGTTGAAGACAGGAGAAAACTACCTATTTTTAAAATGTCTCTGGCATTCTGTGGCCGCCTTGCTCTTCGAGCCATTTCTCCACAATGTCTCAATGAAATCTACCTGCATGTAAGCTATTACCTTTTTCACTTCAGGGTCTGTATGACATGGAAGACGATGATGAAAGCGTCTCTCCCCTTCCTAGCAAACAGATGAAAATCACCACCACAAACAGTTTCTTGCACAACTCGGTAAGGGATTATCTGAACAGTCCCCACCATGCCATGCTTACATTGCCTGGACACAGAGGCTGTGTCTTTACAGGGCTTATGTTGTTTTAAAGTCTGTAAATAATGTTTTCTCCTCAAATATTTGCTCTTCACCCCACCCTTCCTTTGTGCCAATGCTTCTACTGTTATTTTTGGAACGGAGTTCTTCTAGGGTGACTGGTTTTATGGGCCCTTAGCAGCCAGAATGTGTGCTTTCTGCCTTGCTGGCAGGTTGCTGCATTCTGGCTCTTGTCTTTCTTCTTGTTGAGGAAGTGCATTGAACCTGTCTTGTTACTGTTTGAGTAAACCAGCAAGGGAAGCTTTCTGCTGCTTCTGGAGACTGGGTATCAAAGCAGGAAATCTCTTGCTGTGCAAAAATCTTAGTAGGCATCTTGTTGGGGAGGACTTGCTCTGGAGAAGATGGAGTTTCAGTACAGAAAAATGTAATGTCCTGCTTTTGGTATGGGATGACCCTCTGCAGCTTAAACGGAGAACTGGCTGGCTAGAAAGCAGCTTTGTAGGAAAGAGCCCAGGGGTCCTACTGTGTGCTCTGCTAAGAATGAGTGAGTGAGTAGTGCATCCGTCCAGCAACAAAGGCCAACTGTAGATGTAGTAAAGTCAGCCAGCAAATCAAGGAAGATAATTATTCCTGTTTGACATTTTGAGAATGCAGCTGGAATTCTGTGCCTATTTTGGGGCTCTGTGATACAAGAAAGACATGACTGGAACCAATACAACAGGGTGGTCAGAGGGGTGCACCGTATTATGTGTAAGGAGAGGGTGAGAGAGCAATGTCTCAAGGCTGAGAAGGCTGTGGTGAAATCTGCTCACTCTCACTGCCTAGTCATGGAAAAGGCAAAACCCAGGTCCTTTTCAGGAGTGACCATTGAGAAGATGAACCAACACTTGTGCTGCAGCAAAAGAAATTCTGGCTGGTGAAATTCTCACGGTATTGATCAGCATCAGGCACAGGGACCCAGAGAGGCTGTGCAGTCATCATTCTTGAATATTCAGTGCTTAGCTGCATAAGGCTCTTAGCCAACCTAATGTGTCTTTGAAGTTAGCCCCGTTTCAGACACATGGGTTGGACATAGGTTTGCACTATGTTATTCTCTGGTTCTGGAAAAGCAAATTCAAGTGGTTTTACATGGGCATCACTGTAGTGCAGTGATTACCCCATCAGTTATTTCCTCATGTGAGTATTCGGAATAGAGCTTCTGGCTATTTGTGATTCTCAAATAATCTTATGAGGGTTTTTTTTAGGGGTTTTTTTCAGAAGTAAATTTGTTTTTTTTCTGTGTTCACAGCAGCTTCCAAGCACAAGTTTTAGTCTGGCTTTAAACTCAGGTATTTCCACCTAAAAAGGTTACATTCCATGTCTTTGTGTGCCCTAGTTTGGTGATTTTGAGGAATTACTGCACTTTGTACTAGGGCTTCTCAATCTTACTGTTAATGAGCAATCTTTGTGAGCACTTTGTAAAGTGCTTGAAAATCTTTGGATGAAAGGAGCTTTTCAAATTCAGATCACACTGTTAAAGTTCATTTAAGAAGAATGTGAAACCAAAAGGTGCGTATGAGGGAATTGCTCTTTCTGGATAAACATACCTTTTTATGTTCATGCCCAGAAGCTTTCACTGTTCTTTTTCTCAGAACTGAAAGTCTCCAGCATTGTAGTGGTTTTGACACTGGGAAGGACATGCAGTTCTTAGTGCATACTAGTAATACTCTGCTGGTGGTGCTTGAAGAAGAGTGATGGCTTTTGTAGGCTGCAGCTCTGAGATACTTTCTTTTTTCTTTCTGTAGACTGGTCTGAGCAGCAATAAATTCTCTCTGTCCAAGACTGTTCCCCTGACTAAAGTGGTCCAGAACGATACATACACAGCTCCACCTGCACCTCCCTCTCCTATGCGGACAAAGGCCTTGACAAACATGTCCCGGACCTTAGTGACAAAGGAGGAGCCTCCAAAAGAGCCAGCACCTGTTGAGGTGAGCTCAGGGAAGGGGAAAATGCTCTTTATAGAAGTCTCTGAAACAACTGAAACTTCCTGTTCATCAGACATGTGAGCAACTCAGTTCTGCCTGCCTTCCATCATTCTGGGACATCATCAGGGTTATTCTGATAGCTGCAGTCTATGTCCCGTGAATTTGAAACCTGTCTAAACATCCTGTCCCTGCCCATGGTCCTGGAGGAATAGGGAGGTGGCAGTTGTTGTTCAGATGCTCCGGGGGTGGCTTTCATGTCCCTAGGACTAGTGTTTTTAACACTATTTGATATGTGTTGTATGTCCACTCCAGTTAGCAAAGAGAAAAAAAAGAGTTTTTCCAAATACAACTTTTTGCTGTACACAAGACCTCCCAGGCGATTTGTGGACAGCCTGCCTGGAATTGCTTTGCCAAACTGCCTGATGTTGGGTACAAGTAACCCACCAGGTGTTCCTAGGTGTGTGGAGTTCAGCATGCTCTTGAGACACTGGAGCTGTATTTTGGGGTTTGCTGGCTGGTGTAGAGTAAAACAGAGACAGGCTATTAAAAGTGTGGGTGTGACCAGAGTACTGCCTGTTTATGCAGGTTGAGTTAGTGTTATTCTTGGGAATAAGAGGGAAAAATTACTTCAGAGAGAAACTAGCATGGAAAAGGGGCTTCTTTTTGCCATCAGATGAACTGGGCCTTAGTAAACATTGATACTTACCATTACTAGCTGTAGCTGTGTCCTTTGTGTATCTGTGTACAGACATTCCCAGACATAGCCTTAGTGACTTTTTATTGCTTTCTCTGCTGTGCTACATTGTGTGCTGTATTTCTGACCTTCTTCATGTGATGCATTTGTTTGTGTTGGCAGCTGGCGTTCAGTCCTTTGGAAGGCACAAAGATGACCGTAAATAATCTGCATCCTCGAGTCACAGAGGAAGATATTGTTGTGAGTGTTGCTTACTGCCAGACTGTGCATGAGTGACACTTCCTTTCCTTATCCTACCTCTTTTGATAAATCAGTTGATCTATAGTGAATGCAGTGATGAGGGGTATGATGTGGGTTTACTTTCCTTGCAAAAACTTTGAGGGTTCCTGATTGTTTTGGGTTTGTTCACTTTTTTTTTAAAGTTTGTGCTTAAGAAAATGAGACAAAATCCCACGGAGTATTTTGAGATGCCTGACATTACTCAGAAGAAGAATTCATGCCAAGTGATGCTTTGACCCAAACTTACATCCCCGTCCAAATTATCTAGGGGCTTCCATTCTCACCAGGCTGAGAATGAATCTGGTCTTCCTGTGTGAAAAATGTTACTGGATACTGGCCCTGAACCTTTCTGCTTGTGTTATCTCTATTACTAGTGCCAAGTACTTGTACCATAACAAGCACAGTAACACAAGTGTCCAGATCCTATCAGGTGTTTAAAAAGCAGGATGGGTGGTGTGATGAAGCAAGTAAAGCCTTCTCATGCAGTGCCTTTGGTGTGACCATGGTCATGACTGACTCTCTGCCCTCAGGAGTTATTCTGTGTGTGTGGTGCTCTGAAGCGAGCCCGGCTGGTGCACCCTGGAGTGGCTGAGGTAGTATTTGTGAAGAAAGAAGATGCTATCACAGCATATAAGAAATACAACAACAGGTGCTTAGATGGTAAGTTTAATGCCAGAGTTGCATTCAGGATAAATAAATCAACAATGGCTTTTCCACCTGAGTGGAAGGTTTAAAAGCATCTCAGATGCTCATATGCTAGCAAGAGAGAAGAAATACCAGAAAAATCATTTCAAGAGCTAGATAAGGTAATAATTGCTGTGTAACTAGCTGAATATATGCACAGTTTATTTAAGTGCAATTTAAAAACCCACCCACATTTTCTTAGAAAAAGAATGTTCAGAGCTGGAGGAGGGTCCTTTGGAGTCTCCTGGTCTGACTTCCAAATGAAATTAGTTTTGTTTCTAATTTGGTACCAAGAGCTGGATAGTGCTTAGGAAGGCTTTACCTGCCTACAGAGCTGCTTACTAAGTACAAGTAAAACTAATATTTGCAATAGTTTCAGGGTGTACTCAGATACATTTTGAATTGGATTTCTAAAATAGTTAGTATTGCATTCTCCATAAACTTTGAATAATGCAATTTTATTTTTTAACCGTGTTACACTGAAATTAATGTTAAACTGTTAATTTTTAGCTGGAAATAGGTGCTTTTTCTTTCTCTAGATGAGTGACATGTTACGGGTGTCAGATGAGGAGCAGATAGCTAAGAATGGGAGATCCTCTTGTGTCACTGCTAAGGGCTTCATATCTCTGGTTAACTTCTTAATTAGTAGGATCCTTCAAATTGTGTTTCAGTGGCTCTTCTGTTGCTCTTGATTTTGCAACAGATTTATCAGCTGTTCTTTCTCATGTTTCCCCAGCGTGTTGAACTCTATTGCTTGCGCTGTTGTGTTATGTTTCAAGGATCTTGCCTTACCCCAATTCTGATAGAATGACTTTTGTATTTCATTTTTATTTAGGTCAACCAATGAAATGCAACCTTCATATGAATGGGAATGTCATCACCTCAGACCAGCCTATATTGCTGTAAGTGTCCTTCAGTGGGGAAAAGAACCAAACACTTTTGCAGGTTCTATTTTGAGAGTTGTCCCATGAATTTTCTTTCTCTTCCCTTCTGTGGCACAATATGTTGAGTTGAGTGCAATATAGCTCATCTACACAGTGTTCTGAGTCTGGAGGTTCAAAAATAATCTGAGATGAGGATGTTTTCTTGTGAGAAAAGTGTATTTAAATCCTTTAATATTGGTAAAGGGGCAACACTGACAACAGTAAATGCAGACACAGTGTTAAAATTTATTTATCATAAAGAGAGGTTAAATACTTTCTTTTTTTTTTTTTTTCCATCTTTCAGCCGATTGAGTGATACCCCTTCAGTGAAGAAGGAAGGGGAACCACGCCGGTCAAGTGCAAGCGCCTCCTCAAATCCCCCAGCTGAAGTGGACCCTGACACTATCTTGAAGGCACTCTTCAAATCCTCAGGGGTCTCTGCCTCTGTGCAGCCCACAGAATTCAAAATCAAACTCTGAGAGGGGGGAGCAAGCAGTGGACTGGAAAACTCATATAAGTTGGGGGATGAGGAAAGTGCAGGAGTGCAGATGTTATTTGCATTTGCCTCTCCTGAAATTTTTTGTTTTCTATGATCACTACCTTACTGTACAATAGTGTTTCCTCTTGTGTGTGTACTTTCTGTTTTCATAGTTGGAGTTTTCTTCCATGATTTTTTTTTTTCCCAAGAGAATAACCTCCCCCTTCTGCCAGTAATGTATTACCAAGCATATACCATGTAACTCCATCCTTTACTCAAAGCCCCAGTGGCCATTAAAAGTGCACATAGACTTTGAGGGAAGGAGTGGTGATCTCCTTCTCTTTTCTTCTGACTGACCTTTAACTAAACGGTGCATCCCCTTGACTGTCCACAGGCAAGAGCACCACATTGTTTCTGAAGTTGCTGCGCTGGGTACAAAGTCAGGTTGGGCTCCATACAGAAAGGACTTGTATGCATTTGGTGGAATACCTCTTCATTCTGGTTGTTGGACACTTTCCTGCTCAGCAGCTGTCACAGTTGAGAAGAAGTGGGGAAAGCTGAGCCGCCCACTGTGTGTGCCAAGGAGACATCAGGCAAAAAGGACTTAGGAGCAACCGCGCCAGCCATTGTGCTATGGGCAGGGGTGTTTCAGCTCTGGTAGTGCTGGAGGGTTTTCCTGGCATTTGTACAATGAATATATTTGCTCTGGAGGGTCAGGCTCAGTTGCTCTCTTTCTGGACTGAAAACCAGTCATGTTCAGAGCTAGAAGAAACCCAGCTGTTTGACTCCTATTAGACTATATTGCCTCCTCCTGCTGATTCAGGGACATGAGGTTTTTCTTACCTTCTAACTCACCCAGTCTCCTATAAAAAGGAAGGACCTGGGACCCTTTTCAGATCCTAATACACACAAAGTCTTGTGTCTGAGAACTCATTTCTTTGGGAGATTGTTTGGGCGGTGTTTGGCTGCTGTGCAGGTATGCTGCTGGCATGCCTGGATTTGGAGGATGATTGCTGCAGTATATGGCTTCAGGTGTAGGAAGAAGTGTAGGAGCAGAGGGCAGTTAGCACTGTATAAGGAACACGGGAGAGGTGTGACAAGTCCCGTGCAGGGTGGCAAGGATGTGGCATGGGCCAGCGAGTGTCTGTGACAGGCCACTAGGTGGCACTTCCAGTACTTCCCATTGTTTGTAGGACATTGGCAACTTGGATGTTGAAAGTCCCTGTAGCTCCACTCGTTTGTGTTGTTCAAGTTGTATTATAAGAGAGGAAAGCTGGGAGAAACTTCCAGAATCTGGTTGAGGTTTGAACTTGATCCTGCTAGCTGGGAGACTAACCTAATCCATTCTTTTCAGCTCTGCTGAGTAGCTCTCGTAAGTCCAGATTCTGGTTCTTGGACAGCCCTACGTTTCTTTTGCTTTCTTGTTCTGTATGAACTTCTTCCTCTATCTAGCTCGTGCAGACCATTCCTCTATCTCACTGTATCCCTTTTAGCCATGGAAATAATGAGGACTTGGCAGGACTTGTTTTTCTGGAGTACTCTCTTTGGTTTGAAGGCCAGTGACACCATGATTGGTAGGGTGCTTCATGTGAACAGCAGATGTTTGTAGGGGAGGGGACCTAAGACAGCTATTGTTCTCCTTTTATAGATTGCCCACCAAATACCTGTGTTTTAATAAAAAAAAAAGGGGGGGGGGGGGGGGGGGGAAAAATTAGGGGTGGGAGGAGAAAAGGTATTNAGCTATTGTTCTCCTTTTATAGATTGCCCACCAAATACCTGTGTTTTAATTAAAAAAAAGGGGGCGGGGGGGAGGAAACATTAGGGGTTGGAGAAGAAAATGTATTACCTGTTTCTGAATAAACGTTTGTTATACAGACAATGGATTACAAGCCTTTTTAGATGCTGTGAAGCAACTAAAGATAAGTGGTGGTGTTCCAGCACTGAGTCAATCATGCTTTTGGGGTGAACATAGAAATTTTGAAATTGATAAAGTGATGAAGAGCAAGAGGAACATATGGGTGAGAGAACTGTTACTCATCTACCATTTAATCTGGATCATAGAAGTTAGCAGCTGACTTGCTGCTAAGTTGGGGCCATTTGTGTTCACCTAATTCCAGCTCTCTTTTCACAGAAAAAAAGGAGCAGCCTTTGTTACTGACAGCCTAATAATTTAAAAAGTAATTTTATAACAAAAACAGCTCTGAAATCAGGGTACCTGTTCTAGGTTACTTTTGTTATTGGCTAGACAGAAGGCTGTGTGAATGTGAAGGCGTATTGTGAGTGCATCTCTTACCTCTTCTGAAGGAAGGGGAAGACTCAAGGATTTTTTTTAATTAAGAGATTCATGTCCGTTTGAAAAGCCAAATAGCAAGATGCTTTTTAACTTACTGTTAAACTCTGCATTATATTTAGGTTATCTGAGAGTTTATGGTGACATTGACATACTTCCTTGGAACAACTACTGACTGCTCTGTTCCATAGTTCTGTGATCTATGGCAGTACATTTTTATTTTTTATATATCGGTGAATTAAGTGGTTGTCCAAACATCACTCCATGTACAGCAATGTCTTGGTGTACATTGGTATTTTGTTGCTGGTCAGCTCTTTACTGCACCATTGCATGGCTTCTTCTGTTGGGCACTGAAACAAAAGTAACTGTGTGTTCCCAGTTCTTTTCAGGTTGTTCCCAGTCCTTTTCAGGAGGTTCACCTTGGGTCTGCAGTTTCTCCTGGACGTCCTGCCATTGTCATGCTAACACGGTTGCAGAGCCAGCGTCTTCTGACCTCATATCCATCTATATTTGTCCTCACGCAGCATGGTTATATTTTTGTGTTGGTTTGGTTTTTTTTCTGGGCTGGTAGAAATTATGAACTTGCATATAAAATACTAATTACTTGCACTCTAAATTAATGTGCATTAAGTAGACATTAAGTTAAATGGCTGGCCAGGACAGGTGGTAGGTAATTTTTAATGGTGGGGGGGTGGTTTTGGTGCTGATTTTTTTGGGCAGTTGGGTTTTTTTTGGGGGGGAGGTGTTTGTTTTTGTTTTTGTTTGGTGTTTTTTGTTTGCTTTGGTGGGTGGCTTTTGTTTGTGGGTGGTTTTTTTGTTGTTGGTTTTCGTATTTTTGGTGTTTTGTTTTGGTTTTGCTTTTTGGTTTGTTTTTTGTTTCTGGGGTTTTTTTTTTTTGTTTTGGTTAGGGTTTTTTGGTTGGTTTTGGTTCTTTTCCCCCAAAAATGTAAGGACTTACGAAGTGATGCAACAATGTGCAAGTTTGGTATATTTTCATTTTCATGGCTTTTACATGTACTTTCCAATAATGTTCGTTAACTCGATATTTGGTTGGGTCAACTTTCCACATCACGTCATATTTTGTTACCTCCTACGTTAATCTTGCTTCGGTACTTCTGGAATGGCCCTGTCTTCCATTACAAGTTCCTCTGTAAAGGCTTTTTGGTTCTTTTTAATTAACAAGAGTCTTTTAAAACGGTTGTCTTTGAATGTTTCTACATCTCTTTGAGATTTATTTACCTCTCTCAGATTAAGGAAAATGCCCGAGTTTCACAGTTTTTACAAAAACATTAACTCAGCCCCGGGTCTGCGACAAGTCTACCCGCCGCCGCCATTACCAGCGCAGCGCCGCGCCCGGGGAACTACAGCTCCCGGCGGCCCCCGCGCTGCCGCGCGCAGAGAAGATGGCGGCCGCCATGGGGCGTGTGGCGGGAGCGGCGCCGGCGGGGTACACGGGTGAGGGACAGCGCGGGGCACCGAGAGCGGGGTACACGGGTGAGGGGCAGCGCGGGGCACCGGGAGCGGGGTACTCGGGTGAGGGGCAGAGCGGGGCCGGCGGGGTACGCGGGTGCGGGGCCGCGCGGGGCACCGGGAGCGGGGT
>VZTX01012960.1:42192-66942 GCA_013400915.1 Pardalotus punctatus | reverse complement strand
GCCCCGCCGGCCGCGGAGCCGCGGGCAGCGCCGAGCGCCGGCCGCCGGGGCCCTGCTCCCGCGAGTGCTACGAGGAGATCGTGGCGCTGGAGCAGGCCGAGGACCGCATCGCCAAGCTGGAGGAGGAGAACGGCAGCCTGCGGGAGCTGGTGGAGGACATGCGGGCCGCCCTGCAGAGCAGCGACGCTCGGTGCCTGGCGCTGCAGGTGAGTACGGGGCGGCTGCTGCGCCGGCCTCGCGGCTGCGGCTCGGGTGGCCCCGAGTGCTCTCGCAAAGATGCTGCTCTCGGAAAGTCAGTGTTAATAAGCCCTTCCACCTCCAGACTGAGACCGAGGTTGCTCCTTCATACTCGGCATTAACTTTTTTGAGAAGTTTGGTTACATGGAGGCTTTAAGGAGAACTGGTGTATCCTCACTCATGTGCCATTATATATAGTTACAGGATAGGCTGATGAGCACTTTGCTAAAAGTGCAGAGGAGTTCACCTTAGCAAACTTAAATCTTGCTGCTGCTGCTGCTTCTACTGCACGTGCAGTCAGGATGTGCTGATACCATATACTGCATATGCACCATTGCAGAGGTTTTCCTGAAGTAAGAAGGAACTTTAGGCTTCTTACCTGCACAAGCACATGCAGTGCCTCAGTCGTAAGTGCCTCAGAAACATCAAAAGTATGTTTTCTTCAGAGTGTGGTCACAGTTGAGAGTTGGATCCAGTTCTGCAGGCAGGCTGATGAATAGTTGCTGGCTCCTCTGCAGGGCCCCATTAATTCTGGGGCTGGTTTCTGCTGGTTCTGCTGTACTGGCTCGGGTGAAACACATACACACTTAACTGCAGTTAAATTACTCTGGCATGTAATAGCGTGGAACAGGCAGAGCAGTGAAGGGCAGTGTTCTTCAGTTGTTCTGGCAGGTTTCATCAGGTCTGATTTGATACTAACATAGCACTCACAGAACTCTGCCACACGTGTGACACTTCCACTTGGAGCAGCTGGCTGTTCCTCTTCACAACGTCCAGCCAGGCAGGTCAAACCCACTTTTACCATTTTCTTCTGAAAAAGGAAAGGAAATCAGAAGCAAACATGAACTCACCAGTCAGAGGTCCCAGGAAGAATCAAAAGGACAAAGAGGAGAGCTCCAGAACACCCCTGGTTGCTCCCTGCTCTCTTCTTCTGAACACCACTTCGTTGGAAATATCTTTCTCAGCACACTACTTGACTTCTGAGTACAGACCATAGTAATGACATCAAAGCTATGCCAGAGACTTGTGCAATAACATAATAATGAGTAGTTTGAAAATGAAATGTATAGCTAGGTATTACAAACTGCTTTCCAGAGATTGTTTCTTTGTCTCTGTATTTGGCAAAGGTTAAGTAGCTTTAGTTGCTGATCAACTATATGTGATTTTAAAAAACCCCAACAAAACACAATCCAGCCATTTTCAGTCTGGATTAAAACATCAGTTGCTTTAAAACACCTCAATTTCCCCCTCCTTTCTGCTCCTGGTCGTTACAGGTGGGACTGCGGAAGAGCCACGCCAACCATAAAGAGGAAGGAACCTGCTTCATAGGGAGTAAGAGACCATTAACACAGCACCACTCCCAGAGCGAGCACCTCCAAAGTGTCCTGAAGGAAATGGAGCTCATCCGGAGCTCCAGGGATGGGCAGATTGAAGAAGCAATCAGGTTCAATCAGGAGCTGGAGAGGGAGCTGAAGAGCTCTCGGGAAGCTCTGGTCAGTCTGGAAGACTGCAATCGTAACCTGAAGAGGGAGCAGGCAGAGATGAGGAGGAAGGTGGAGGAGGCCAGGCACGCTGTCCTGAACAGTCTTGGCAAAGTGAAGGAGCTGGAAGTGAAAGCTAATGAGGTGCCACATCTGCAAATACACATTCAGCAACTGGAATCACAACTGCAGCACTACAGGTAAGCTGGAGTCTGCAAAAAAATGCCTATAAAATCACTGTGTTGGAGCACAAGTTAGAGAATCACTAGTTGTGGCTTATTAAATATCTCCAAATACATCTTGTAAACTCTAGCCAGAGGGAAATTACAAGCTGCTTATCCATTTTCTTGGATTTCCTCTTATGGGTCCCTATTCATAAGAGATCTGGGAGCATTTGGTGGAAGGCAGGCTAAGAAAGGGTGCTGATCTATGGAAAGCCGAAGTTACTCCTCAAACACACAACAACAGAACTCAACATGGTAATGCTTCAGGAAAGCCCCAAACCAAATTCCTGACAGTACTTCAGAAACCATTTCCAACACACTTCTTTTTTTCACTGCATGTCCTGGTCATTAGATCCCAGCTGTAATCATATGGCTGATACTCCATTTCATAAAAAATCTCTTCAGCATGTCCTAGGAACTGGGGAAAAGCACGCAAGGACAACTTCTGGCCAGTGGTTTTGAACTTGCTGTGACTTCATGGCTTCTTCACTGACAGAATAGGTAATGCTACAAAAGAGAGAAGCTGAAAGGCTCCTAAACCCACAATAATATAGTGGGAATCTCAAACAAAAAGTACATTACCCAACTAAACCCCACTTTTGTAGTAGTATGAACAAATCTTTCCAGAAGCCAGAAAGTTGGCCACAAATTTAACAGTTCACTGCTTTTGTTGCTTTTTATCTCAGATGAAACTTGGACTCATGGATGGTTATTAAGTGTTAGGCATTTCTGCCCAAGTTTCAGATTGACCTATGGAATAAAATCTAGTTTATGTTTTCACTGATTCAAAGCAAAGCTAGTATTTATAGATTTTTTTTTAAACTGGTGTTACTAAATCTAGTATTTTAATAAATTACATTTTCTGAAGTCCTTGTCTCTTCCTAAACTCACACTTCCTCTTTTTGCTTATAAGAAGAATTCATAGTGAGTTATTTGTGGCATCATAGCTATTGTACTGTTTTATGAAGTGAGGAAATTCTAAAAATAACCATTTTATCCAGTGTCTTTCTGTAAGCATTGTGTATGTTAATACTTGTGTGGTTGCAGAAGATCAAAGAAGATAAAAGCGTTTATTTAAACATCTGTAAGATTTTTAAAACACTGCAAGGGCACGTAATGTTCAAATGACTGTCAGGGGTCCCTGGATGAATGACACAACTCCTGGTGCTAAAAGGGATCCCACAACTTGTCAGGTCTGTCATGTTCTCCTTGGCATGAGCACCAGAGATTTAAGATGAGTTCTTGTCCTGTGGAATTGCTTTTCCAAAATATGATGAAGCATAAAAAAGATCACCTTGAAACAGGTTAAAGGCAATAAGGAATGTCCACTGGCCTTGCAGAGCAGGAATTTTATGGGTTACATCAAAACAAATAGTGTGAGTTTAAAAAGGTAAATTATATGTTCCTTGTAAGATAACCTTCCTTTGTAATACCTATTTTTAAATTTTATGCTAATTTAAAATGAGTGTAAAGCTCAGGAATGGTGCTGGACTGACCATTTGGGAGCTACACCCCTTTTTTAGCCCCGTGGCACATTTAGCAGATGCCCAGGCCAGCTTCTACCGTCTGAGAGTCCCTGTTGACCATACAGCCCTTCCACCTCCCATCCGTGTAACGCAGCTCTTGCTGTCAACAGTTTAACTTACAGATGCAGAATGATGATGGTGACTTGCATGCCTGTGGTCATATTCCATTGCATATGGAATAGCAGCATTCCACACATTCCCCAGTGTGGCACAAGCTGGCAGAAAAGAGTTAAGAAGCAGTGCAGAGCTGGGTTAGGGTGGCGAAAGGGTTCAGCAGCAGCGTGGCTGCCTCTGTCCCACACAGCCTTGGCTGTCCCAGCTTGTCCCACTCCCTTTGCCTGCTCACTCTGGTGCTAAGGCAGCACAGACTCCTCCTGTGCAGGAAGAATCAGCTTCTCCTGATGTGCAGGAGTCCAGACCCATGGGTGTAGCTCAGGTGAGCTGCTGGCAGTGCTTGGTGAGGGAAAGAGATGGCCTGGCTGAGGTGGGGACAGGGAGGGACAGCTGGGAACTCACAGGGTTCTGTCACTTGGCAAGGGTGTCATGTGTCCTGTTAGCTAAGTCAGGCTGTGTTTCCCTCGGTGTCACCTGTCCTGTTACAGTCAGGCTGTGTTTCAGTCACTACTCCAGTGAGCAGTTTTCTCCTTTGCCAAGTGCCACACAGAGTTTGTGAGCAGGACTGGGGTTTGGCAAGAGCTAATGCTGCAAGGCAGTGCTGGAGAGGAATGGGTGGGGATTTGGGTGTACAGCAGAAAGCATTTACAATTGCAGATGTGTCTCCTGAGAATTCACCTTAACTGGCTTGGTGAGCCACAGGTTCCCTCCAGCTAAAGTCAAATTTCTTCCAGAGAGAATCACATTCAGGAATGAGTCCAATCTAAGAGGTCCTGTGTATAGTTTCATATTTATAAAGGAAACTAATTTTTCTTTCAGGCCTATATTTTAAAAGCTCTTTCAGCACCTAAATCCCTCTTCTAGACCTTCATCTGATACCTACTTGCTGTCATTTAGATCAGGAATCACAACCATGACCTTAAGTTAAAATCCCTAATGCAGGAAACAACACAGTTTGCATTCATTCAAGGAAGTGTTTAAGTTCCTGCAAGTGATTAAGTGTTGTCCTAAATTGGAGTATGTAATTATAATCACCTATTCCTCATTTCATATTCCTGCAAATCTATATGACTTAAACATGAACTTTTTCTGAGTGCACAGGTTCCTGTGCCAGGGTTTGAAATGTCCCTGTCACATCATTAGGTTCCTAAACCAGCCTGGTTGACCAATTAGTTCATAGTTCTTGTCTTCAGGTGCACATCCTAATCTTCCTACTCTGGTGAATGTGTCAGGTTTCTGTCCCCTTTCCTCCCCATGTGATGTCTGGACTACCTTTCAGCTTTTATTTTTTAATCCCTGTCATGTTAGTGAGTCAGCTCAGATACTTTAAAGGTAAATTTCAAGAAATTCCTTACTGAAAAGCATGAGTTCAATTCATTTCAGAGGAAGAAACTGTCACAAGAAATTGTATATTTATCATTGGTATTATATAAAAAGTGTGTAATTCCCGATGCCTGATTACAAGAGAGTTTAGGAAGTTGGATAAGTCCCATTTTTATGCAGTGCTGCCCAGGGAGTTATTCCCAGAGGACAAATCATTAACCACTATTCCCTAAATTCCCTTTTTTTTCCCCAGTAAGTTTTGCTCCAGCACAAGGTGACACCATCCATATATACTAATATAGTCCTATGATTTCTAAATATTGTTTATAAAAATACCACATATAAAAGTGGTACTACAGTAAAAATGTCATGTCTGCTGCTTCTTTTTATCCATTGAACCATTTGCCCTGTCAAAAAAGGAAATTAGATTGGCTTGACATGAATTGTTCTTGCCAAATATAAGTTGGCTCTTTTTTCTATACTCCACTGGAGGTGGCTTAGAAATTGATTATTTAATAAAGTGTACATGTTCTTTTACTTTTCAATAGCATTGGAGGGAATAGAACAATTTAACAACCATTTTTTAATCCCAGTGTAACAAATAAAAAGGTCATTTAGACTTGAAATAAACTTCATAATGGAGATGTTCACAGAAGGTTTATGTTGCTGCATTAGTCAGCAGCACAGTAATTACATAGGTCAGTGAAAGAGGTCATAAGATACCAAAAATGCTTCCCATATGCATGGTCTGTCTCCCAAATTACTTAATTATCCATCAGCATTTTTATGTGTTAATGAGTAGGAATCGTTTTGGCATGGAATGCAGAGAGGCTTGTTTCAGCCCCTCATATTCTCCTGTAAATATGAGGATTGGGGCCTCTAGGATCATTTTCTCCATTTATTTATTTCATCAGTGTCAATTTGTGTTAAAAGTTATGCTGTAGGTTATCTTATACTGGGAGCAGTCCAGCTTTTCTTCTCTTTCAGGAGATCTTTTCAATAATTTCTCAGGTTATCATTCACTGTAAAATATAACAAGATGGACCAAACAGGTCCAAATCAATAATCCAAGAACAGGAGAGGAATATGGAAATATTCCTAACTGATAGAGGATCAGCTCCATTATGTGAAGAAAGAGATGCCCTAGGAAGGAGACACTAATGAACAAAAGAAGGTGTCTATAGTAGCTTATTTCCGATCAGATTGATATTGTTTTATATTTAGGCACCCTAGAACTGTTCTTCTCTTTTAAAAATGAGACAATAAAGAAAATCTGGACAATTTCTGTTTGATTACTCTCATCCATACCAACTCCTTGCTGTTGGTGAGGTGAAGGGCATCATGGCAATTTCTTCCAGGTGGCCCAGAATGGGAGTGGAGGCTGTGGGTGTGCATGAGCTGGACCACACCAAAAGCTGGACAGAGCTGCAGCTGATAAAGACATCCGTGGACAGGAGCAGGGACTGATGGCAGGCAGTAAGAATGATGGCAGCCAGGGAACTGAGCTCACAGAGGGCAAAATCAAATGTTACTGTGCAGAGCCTCATCTGTAAAAGCACTCAGATTCTTCTGGACGAACTGATGTCATTTTATTTTCTAACTTTGCCTGTAGCTGATACTGTTTTCTGCTAATGAGTGTAAGAAGTTTTGTATTACAGAGAAGTCTGCCAAAAACCACAGAGCTTCAGGTTTTTGAAGAAGTTAGCAGGAGCAGGTGAATATGATCCCATCATATGAAGCTTAGGCTATTTGTGGGTCTCTAGTCATAGAAGAATCATAAACTAGGCAGGCAAATCAGATTACTCTCATTGGGAACACTTTAAAAGAACATTCCGATTTCACAAAAAGGGAAAATGGAAGGTATAGTTATATATGGTCTAGAGAACTGTACAGAGCAATTTAAATACATTAATTTGGCATTGTAGAAAATGTATAGCATCTCTTTCTGTGGAAGGGCTACTTTTATTTCAAAAGCAAGAGTCCCTCAAAGCCTCCCATAATAATAGCAAAACCGTCACTTCAAATCCATTCACATAATTGCATTTATCCCCAAGGAACTGGTGTGCTGTGACACTGGAAGTTTAACCAGTTCCCTGGCCTTTTTCCATGCTGGGCTCTTAACTTACACAGTGTTTATTTTGGGAGGCTTTCCCTGGTTTCTCAGTAAATCCTCCTTTTATCCAGCTGGCCATGTTTGCTGTGTGGGGAGTGAATAAGTGCGAGCACAATGGCAGTGCCACACACGGGGACAGCCCCTCTGTCCCCTCCCAGCTCCACTTGCTGGCCCTGCTGGAGCTGTCCTTCAGCAGCCCCCGGCACTGAGGGACAGGGATTTTATAATGTTCTAATAATTCTGGATCAACCCAGTTGGGCTGTAATGTGGTTCTTCAAACTATTGCATGGAGAGGTATGAGATCAGTGCTTTTACTTTACTGATTTTTCCAGGCCTTTTCTTAACAAGACAGGTAGTTAGGGAAGTGAAGATGCATGTGGTAGGGGCATGGTGAATACACAGTATAGGCAACCTGTAGTCACTGACTTTATTTTGCTATTCTTTGTTGGTTTTTGCTTATGACAGCGATCAGCCAGAGGACTTCTCCTGGTGATTACCAAAATCTCAGGTTCTGTCCCTCCTTATATCAAATTTTAAATCATCAGATTTTACAATCAACATCTGTTGTTTTGAAGCCTTGTTTCTGTGCTTAAGTCTGTCCCGTGCCTCTGGACAGTGCCTTTATTTATCAGTGTTCTGGAAGACAGAACACGAAATTATCAGCAGTACTTTGATATTGGTACTACTTTGGGCAGCATCCCCTCCTGGGGATGGCAGGATGGAAGTGCCCTGCCAGCCCTGGGGCAGCACAGGGACAGCACCACAGCCCAAGGCAGAGGGGTTTGCTCTGTCATCCCGAACCCAGCAGCAGCTGCCTCTGACAGCTGCCTCCTCCACCCTTCTGTGCTTGATTTGAATCATGCTAACCCCTCCCACACCAGAGGGATTCCTTTTTTCTGAGGGGATGTGCAGTCAGTGTTTCTGCAGCTTTTCTTCCCGGAATTAGTGCCTGGAAATTCAGGCAGCATCCTGGTGAGAGCTGTGCACCTCCCTCCTTCATCTGGCTGCCCTGGCTTTGTGCAGCACTAGACACTCTTACTGCACAAACTTTCCAGGTGATCAGCCTGTTTATTACCTGGCTTGTCTTATGCTCCCAAAAAAGAAAGACTGATTTTGTACACAACCATAGCCTTAAAGGAAAAACTTACTCCTCTACCCATTTCAAATCCAAAGACTGGAGCCCCCATGAGAGGCTGTGCTCCTTGGAAACAAACCCAGTCCAGAGTCACTGATTGGTGTTACTGCAAGAACCAGCACCAGACATGGCTTTGGATCACAATGAGCCCTCAGCCACAACCTGCATGGCCCTGGATCATGATGAGCTGTCAGTCACAACCCTCATGGTCCTGGATCATGATGAGCTGTCAGTCACACCCTGCATGGCCCTGGATCATGATGAGCTGTCAGTCACAACCTGCATGGCCCTGGATCATGATGAGCTCTCAGTCACACCCTGCACAGTCCTGGATCATGATGAGCTGTCAGTCACAACCTGCATGGTCCTGGGTCATGATGAGCCGTCAGTCACACCCTGCACAGTCCTGGATCATGATGAGCTGTCAGTCACACCCTGCATGGTCCTGGGTCACGATGAGCTGTCACTCACACCCCTCTGGTTTCCTGGGTGCAGCACCTGTCCCTGTCCAGCGCTGGCTGTGTGGCCCTTGCTCCCTTGTGCCCGGAGCTGGCTGCCCTGGGCTGCTCCTGTGCGATTTGTAGACCCTGAATTGCAGTGACCTGGACATCATCCCTCTGGCAGGTCCTGACACTCCATACCCCGCTGCATGCACAGCGAACTCAGCGAGCCAGGGTATTCTGGGATGGAGTTACCAGCTTGGCCAGGCTGGGCTCTGTGCAGCTCTTGACCCCAAACTCTGCTCCCATCAGCGGAGCAGAGCTGCTGGAAACAACCCTTATTTCTCCCCAAGAAAAACACACCTGCAAGCCCAGAGCCTGCAGCCTCCTGTCACACAGAGCATCCCAGCTGAGCAGGAGCCTCCCTGGGGAGGCAGGAGCACCATTCCCTGTGTCCTCCACAGCCACACTCCGGGGTTTGCCTTGTTTCCTAAGCAAACCTGACACGTTTGTAGCCACTTCTGTGCACAAGGGCACCTGCAGGACAGGACCTTTCCAGAGTGCTCTGGTTCCCCTGCCTCACGCCAGGGTCTCAGCACCCACTGAGCAGCTCCCAAGCCCTGTGGTCAGACCTGCTGAATCCAGCAGAGCATTTCTTTGCTTGTAGGAGGAACAAGAACACACTGGGCAATAAATATTTCACCACATGGAAGTTGGCCAGATCTCCCTAGCAGGTGCTTTGAAGAGCCAGCAGGGGTTTTTTAATTTCTCTTTTCTTCAGGCCAGTTTTGTCAGACAAAGTAATAATATATAACCTCAAAGTGTAACCTGTGGCCAGAACTTGGGGCTTTTATCCTCCCTGGATGTCTAAGACTGACAAAAATCTGAATTAAAACTATCAGGGGCGAGATCCTGAGAGGACCAGGGTATTGACGAGTGCTTCAGTCAGGCTCTTGCATATAAATTTTGTATGAAGTACTTAACGACTCCAATGAGCCCCTCCAGAGATAAAATTAAAATAAATCAACCACCTGTATCTCAGACGGGTTTAGTGTAGGTTACTTTTCTGCCAATTCACATGAGTTACTTTGAAAATCAAACAATGCTGATCACCTGCACTTAGGAACAAGCAGAGAATTCTGCATTCTTTTAAGCTTTTTATTCTGCTGAAGGACTAAAAGGGAAGAAATTTTATTTATTCTCTTCATAAAACTTGAGAATTACTTCATGAAGATGAGGAGAGGAGAAGTGCTACTAAAGGAGGCATTATTTACTCTTTGCTCTTCATCTCACTTTCCTTCAGAATACAAAACAAGTAATTTGTAATACAGATGCTGAAAATGCACATTTTCAAAGAAATTAAACTAATTTGTTTTGCTAAAATAGTCTGGTCTCAGATTAGTGATCTGCAGGGCAGGAGGCTTCATCTCTTGAAAACATCCCAAAACAGACAATGATGTAAGAAGGTGAGTGAAGTCACTCTAGAAATGTTTGAGGGAAATTTGTAGCTGTTATGCCTAAAAAAAAAAAAAACTAAAAAAAAACAAAACCCAAATCCAACAAAAGCCCTTTAAATTTATGTACCAGAAAAAAACCTGTGGCATCATGAAATCTAGACCTGTCCACTCCAACCTGCCCTTTGATTTGCAGGTGAGATGTTCTGTTTCAGCACCTGGTTTCAACCAGGTGTCAAACAGGGCTGGCCACCCAGGGAAGGGGGTGACAGATGCACAGGCATCATTCCATTTCATCCTTAACTTCAATTCTCAGAAAGTCCCTCTAGGTAAAAATGATACTAAAATTATCTGGAAACCTGGGAAAATAATCTAGAAAGTAAATTAACTGACTCCTGACTTCCTTGGGAACTCGCAGACCCACAGCCAAGTCTGAGTCCATCCTCAGGACAGCACAGCCAAGATCAAACGATTTTAAACACCCTCGTGCTCCCTAGGACCCTGCCAGGAGCAGGGGCAGCCAGGGGTAGCCAGTCAAGCAGTGTTTAAACCTCCCTGGACTCTGAGGAGCTTGGGGTGAGTAATAAATGTCACGGATGTGAGGAAATACGGAGCAGGCAATTCCTGTGCTTCCAGAGACAGTTCCTCAGCAGCCCTGCAAATATTTGTTCTGTTTGGGCCTCCTGCTGAACCACAGCCCATGTTTGCTGTGCTCTTCCCTTCCCTTCATTCTCCTGGGTGTCCTTTCAGCTTTATCAGGGCTCATCTGCCTGCTTAGCAGCAGGATTCAAATCCAGGCTGGTGTTTGCCTCTCTCATGCCTGGCTGGGGGGATCCTCTTTGTGATACTCAGCACGTTTCCCTGGGTTTGCCTGGGAATCTGAACTGCAGCTATTCAGAACTGCAGCCCCTGACAAAACCTAAGGGAAAATGCAGTCCCATCCTAAGGGAAACGGTGCCCTCAAACCAGAAAGACAAACTAGGAAAGAATGCCCTGCACTGTAAGAAAACTTGGATTAAATGGATCTGATTTTACAGATTTGTGTCCTGAGATAATCCCAAACTGGGAATTCAAAGACAGACTGAGGTTGTGAGGGGAAGGAGGAAGGCAGGAGGAGGAGCTGGTCAAAGCATCTGCTTGAGTCCTTTATTATGGAAAAGAGATATTGAGGGATACCTAATTCTACCTCCCCTGTGGCAGGGGATCTTTAAGATCACCTAAAGATGTAAACATTAACTTCGAGCTCCCTTCCCACCCAAATCTCTCTCTAATTCTAGGATATTTTCACAATTCCAGATGTGAAACCTATCAGTGTGCTCAAGTCAAGCAAATCTGAAAGCTGGAAAATACATCAAGAGACTGGCTTTAGTTCAGAGACCATTCCTTATCTTTGAAAACAAGGGAATTTTTACACACTTTTATGGCTTTTCATAATACCCATCTGAAAATTTGGAAAATTCTGATGAAAATGAATAGATTTGTGTGTCCTTAAGGGATCACAGAGTTACAGCTCAGCTTCAGAGATTGAAAACATAAAGCATGGGCTGAAGCCTGACCTTTACTGCAGGTATCTGCATCCCAGGAGCTGCCTGTGTTCTGTTCTGTTCACCATTCCACATTGGAATGTACTTTATAAAAAAAGAAACGGTTGGCCAATAAATGCCAACTGAATTTTGAGCACAAGGCATCATTAGGAAGTTACTTCTGTGGAACAAACAACTTCAGCCTTTACAGCATTGTTCTTAAAACCACTTGAAAAATAAGGTGCAGGGGCTGTGACTGACTGTGGGTTGCAGTCCCTCGTTGTTTGAGGAGAAAAACATTCCCTGAAGGGTGCCTGGGCTCTGAGTGCTAGTTGCCATCACAGCACACATCATCCATTTCAGAGGTGCCTAGTGTTGGGAGTCAGATTTCAGCGGGAAGACCCCACACCTTTCAATAAACCTGCAGAATTAAAATCAGGCCCCGTGCTTCGTTTTGTGAAGAGTCTCTGCTCTCAGCAGAATGTTTCACGGAGGGTTCATGGTGTCACATTCATCATAATGCTGAAAAACCTGGCACTCACTGCACATCTGCTCTGCTTTTGCTCTCTGTACTTGACCCCAGCACCCGTCCTTGGCAGGAGCTCACAGAACATAAAAGCATCTGGGGCTGCGCAGGGTGAGGGCAGCCAAGTTGAAAGCACAGCAGTGTCAGCTCGCAGCCAAGCTCTGAGTGCAGTATTCTCACACTCCTGGAGCTGGTAGGTCTAAGGGGCACTGCTTGGCAGAAAATTACACAGGACACAAAGAGGAGCAATAGGAGCAAAGCCAGTGCTGGTGGAAACTGCAGAACAGGAGGTTTTGCTACCCATTTCTGTGCCAGCAAATGGGCAAGGGTGGCATTTCCAACAGGACAGGGGGGTACAACTGTGTTTGGTGGGGCATCACCCTGTTGTCTCCCCGTGAGCCTCCCATCACTATCTGAATGACATTAAAAATCAAATTTTAAAGTACCACTTTAAGATACAAAAAAGAAATTAAATACTTCACTTTGGTTTCATGTGGAAGAGGCAGTTTCCTTAGTTCCACAATATTTTTTGCTCAGATTTCTAATTCAACCAAACAAAAAAAAAAAAAATCTGAACTGTTATAAGCAAAAGTTAGGAGAGAAGCTGGTCCTTAGTCTGAAAGGTGTGTTTCCATTAATGAATGGACATGGCCCTGCTTAATTTCCAGTGCTAGCTAGCCACATTCCCTGGGGGCAATTTCTTCAGCAGAGGAAACAGAATAAGAAAACCAAAAATAAGAATGTTCTTAGTTTGTATTGTCAGTAAAGCTGTGTCTGTGCTGCCGAAGCCCTGGCTGTGATGGGATGGGTTTTTCAGAAGTCTTCCAGCTGTGAAATGTTCCCACCACTGGCAGGATATTCCTGGGTAAATGCACTGACTTTGAACAAAAGACCTTTCAGTGTATCCAGGGGCTGGTATCTCTCAGAAGAGTTGTGATTAATCTCTCTGCAGCGGAATTACGAGGTTTATTCCTGTGCTGTCAATCTCACACTTGCTACTTTCCTCCCTTTCCCCTCCTTCCCTGCCTGCTTTGCTCTCTTTGGTTTGGGGATTTTTGTTCATCGTGATTTACAGTTTCCAAAGGATGCTTCAAATGCATTTAAAAATAGGAAACTTGAAAATTAAATATGTTTAAAGCTTTTTAGGTAAATATTGTGCAGAATATGAATGGTCTAAGCTTTGATTTCACATCAAAAACCCATCATTAAAGATCTAAGATTCTGAGAGTTTAGACCTGTACTGTTTATAAATTTGAGGAACTGTCAACCCCTAAGGCTTGGCACTTGTTTTGAAGTTTTAAAAGTGAATTATGCTTAAATTGCAGCTCTCCAGTCTTACCAGTTAAGGCCCTGCTGCTGCAAACAGCAATGTCTTGCACCAAGCAAGTCTTTTCTTCTAGTTAGGGAGCACCTTGCTTATAATCCAGATTATAAGCATATATTAAATAATGTTGTTTTTTAGAAGAGAAGAGTATTAATTCTGGCTAGGCAGCGATTATTTCTTCCCCTTCCAAGCAGAGGGAGCTTTCCTGTGGCAGGTTCCGATGGATCAGCTAAATTAATGGATCTGTGTTTCCTGAGCGAACATGACTCACGGAGCAGAAACCACCAGGAAGTAATTGATGCTTTGCTGCCTCATGTCCTCAGGTCGAACCTTTAATTCCATTAATCCACATTTACCTGTCATTATATCCAGGAAACAAACAGCAAATAACCCTAAACAGAGCAACAATTCCATGGGCAGAGCCCACAAAGCCACCCCGAGCCCTCCAGTTTCTCTCTGGTCTATGCTGAGCCCACGATTCTGCCCTTCTCTAAAGAAAGAAAAGGCCGTGGGGAGCAGGAGGGGGCAGAGGGAGCAGCTCTGCTCGTTACCATGAAAAAGGAGCTGTCAAAGCATCACTTCTTTCATCCTTCCTCCCTCGGCAGCCCTTTGCTGACCCGGGAATGGGAGCTGAAATCAAAGCGTGCAGGGAGCGATGGAGCTCACGGACCGGCCGGGGGGCTGGGGATGGGACGGGGGCTCGGTGGGCACAGCTCGGGGTTCCTTCGGCTCCTGGGGGCAGAGGCTGGAGCCTGCACAGCGAAACCCCCTCCCTTCCCCTGCCCTGCTCCTGCCGGGGCTCCTGCGTGCAGAACACGGGTGGTGTCACCTGTGATGTCACCTGTGCACAGCAGCACGGGCTGGCCTTGCCGTGGGTGCCTGCGTCTCCTCGGAAGGCTCCAATCGAGGTTAAATGCTGGCACAAGAATGGCTAATTTTAATTAAATTCTGCGTTGGAGGGAGGGTGTTGTACCGGCTCACAATGGGCAGGATGGATGTGAGCTGGGAGAGCTGCTGGAGCGCAGAAAGAAAACCACGTCCTGCATTGTTTTTAAAATGGTCCATCAGTTCAACAGGCAGAGACCTGAGTTCGCTCTCAGGGCTTTATTATTTGTGGTGAAGTTAAGCAAGCCAACGCTTTTGAATTTTGGTTTGTATTTTAACCAAGCTTAGAATGAAGCAACTTGTCAGTGACAAAAGTCCTCCCAGGACCTTGGGAACAAACGTTGCCTTGCCCAGCTTTACCAAAATGCATTCTTTTTTCCAGTACTTTGTAAGTGAAACTATAAATCTGTGATCTGGCCCAGAATATAATATATAAAGTGCCAGGTCAGAGGTGAGGGTTATAAAACAGGTGTAAAAAAGCTTATGTGGCTTAGGTTGTGTATCCTTAAACTTAAAGGGCTTCCCCACCCTCCTCGATTAAACAAATTCCTGCTGCAGACGCTGTGCTTAGTGGATGATAGGCATTGTAAATGCATTCTAGATTTTATATTTTAAAATATTAATTTGTGCTTTAAAAGCTGTGCCCTGTCTGCTGTTAAGCCCCAGGGTCTATCAGGTTGTTTCAATCTCGTTAAACACTACAGAAGGGACCATCGTTCTGTGGTGAGTCTGAACTCATCTCTGGAACTAAAAGCAGTGAGGTTCCAGCTCAGTAGTTTGATTCATGTCTCCACTTAAAGTGCATTTGAATCACAAAGCTTGGGTTCAGATCAGAATGTCCACTGAGGGGGAGCTGGATGCCTAACTTCGGCTTTATCCTAATTTCAGCCCTGACTGGCAGTCTGGAAACATGTTTTGTTTGGGCTGTGTGTTAGTTGGGAAAATGTACTTTATTCCATGTGGTAAGGAAGGCTACAATATTGTGATTATCATTTGATTTTTAGGTAAAATAATACTGAAAATAGAAATTTAAAAATCACTCAGTCAGGATGTGAAAAACCAACCATGAAGGACTGCAGAATGATCTTAGGACACTGAGGGATGGGATGGTGACAGGTACCACATAAATGAAATCAGATTCCTTTTTGGGGGGGAAAAAACCAAAACCAACCTCAAACAACATTTTCAGCTTCAGTGAAACAGATACTGTAATGAACTCAGAGTTTATTACAACTGCTGAAGAATGATATCTTTGAGCTTTATAACTAGGAATGTATCTGTTCAGTTATTAAGCTGCAGGGAGGAAAGCAAATATAATATTAAAATGTATTACAAAGGGAATAGAGAACAATACAAAGAAAATAATTATGCACATTCCCAGAACTCCTGTATCAGAGCAAGAAAACTCATGATTTTTTCAAACTGGAAGAGGCATTGAAAAGGCAACAAGTGTGGAAAAAAAGGCATGGAAATTATTTTAGCCACTTGCAGATGTGGAAGAGAGATAGCTGAGGAGAGATGTGAAATGTGTCTGTAAAATTTTCATCCAGAAGATGAATGGGGAAGAATTGTTCAGTGTCTGAGCACAGGAGCTGTGAGTCAGCTCGTGGGAGCCGGAGGCTGGTTGAAAGCAGCCAGAAAATAAAGTGATTCTCACCCCGTGCGTCCCAGGAACTGTGAGCACCTTCCTGCCCAGTGCTGAGCTCGAGCACAGGTTACACAGATTAAACAAGCACCTAAAATACCAATTAAAAAACCACTTAGCGGAATGTTAGAGAGATGACATTTCCACCTGAGTCGCCGTGGAATTACTGAAATGCTGCAGTGAAAGGCCAGGGGAGAACTAAGGGTGCACCCAGAACATGAAGAGCAGGGGAAATGTATTATAGATATGGTCTTTGAGCCTTTAACATACAGAAAATGACAAAAGAAGAGTTTGATTTCGGAAGGGTCTCTAACATCACCGTGGCTTCATCGGCAGGAATCCAAGGTCACAGCTCTGAGAACAAAGCTCACCTCACACCTTTAGTCTCAGAGGAGCCGTGCTCTAAACTGAGCCCTGACTCACACTTCAGATCACAGCTCTGGATGTTTTCACATCAATTTCCCCTTTGAAAAAGCTATTTTTATGACCACAGAAGAAGGCAGCTCTTAGCTGCATTAGTTACTGGTCCTACAATCACCTTGAAGATGACCTACAAACTCAGAGATGCCGTTTAATCCTTTTGGAACAACCACCTCTCATTCAGATGCACAAATACCACTGATACCTGGTGATTAGTAGGATTTCAAATGGATTAACCGTTCCTCTGGTAAGAAGAATTTCTGAGCTACAGTGATAAATTTTAGCTCAAATTTGGGGAAATCTCTGACTCTCAGCTTTAGCCCAAACTTCCCCCTTAGCAACCTCTCTCAGGATTTCTTGCACACCCCTCACAAGCTGCTCCCTGTGGGACACAATGAGTAGGATACAGGATTAGGTGGCTGAAGAGTCCAGCCAAAATCTGGTGTGACAAACCCCTGCACAAGTCCCTGCCTTTAGGTCAGGCTTTCCCTTTTTGGCCGTGTCCTGACTGGATGCCCATTGTTCAGTCTCCAGTCACTTAATTCCTGCACATTCAGAGCCCAGGAGCTCCTGCTGGGCTGGGAACCAGCGCAGGCCATTCAATGGAGATGTCAGCCTTTGTGTGAGAGACAGCCACACCAATATTGCAAGGAGCCTTTTCAGCCCTGCGTGCCTACAGCAACATTTAATCTGAAAAGCCAGGCTTAGTGTTTCTGACATGCTGGCACAGCAAATATTTCCCCACGTAATTGAAAAAGATCATTTGTAAGAGTGTTGGCCCAGAGGTTCTCAACTTCACAGGTTGGGGGCTGGCAGAGCATTTTCAGAATACTGGGTGTTTATCACAAATGAAACATGTACTTTAATATTTGCATTCATTTGGCCTTCATGCTGTTTGCAGCTGCCTGTCACAGACGTGCACTGGGATTTCTCTGTTCACATTTGCTCACTTCGCTCCAAGCTGCTTGGTACGTGCATATATATCCAATATTAAAGATCCTGTTCAATGGTCTATGTGATATCATTCACCAGGCGAGGCATATCCAAGCACCTCACCTCTCTCTGCACATGAAAGCAGGTCTAACTTGGTTTTCACACCCTGTTAGGACTGTCAGGGAGAGAAAATGGTGTTCTATATCCCTGGAGAGAAGGATTTTTCTCATTTCAGTCCAGGTGGTCCTGAGATAGAAACACAACATTTTATCTCATTGAAAAAAGGAATGAAGTGTCAATGGGGAATCCTCTTTTCCTTCAAAACCCTCCAAGGATATAAGAATAGCCTGACTCCACACATGGAGAGGAAGCAGACAGGAGAGCTGCGCTGTAAAACACAAAGCTCAAGCAGCTGGCACAGAAGGAGTTATTACCTGCGTGGCACACTCAGCCCTTGAATTATTCACTGGAATTATTCACTTCAAACAGGAGCAGAGCAGTCATCCCAAACTCGCCCCACCAGCTCTGCTTGGGAATACAAGGAGCTGCATTTTCAGCAGTGGGATTTTGTTGCTGTGTATTCTACAACCACTCAAACTGAACGATCTGATTTATTTCAATCATTGTAACAACTCCATGTCACCAGAAAAATATGATGGTTTACATGGCAGAATGAGAAGGTAACTTTGTGTAATAGATCTTATTACTTTCTACTGTCCAGCTCTGGCCAGGGACTTATGAATAATTTGAACCTGACATTCAAGTTTGTTATTCAGAAATCTCTTATTGTAGAGGTTACACTGTCCTTGCCAAATACATAAAACACAAGCTGTATCCTGAATATTTTAGTCCTAGATAAATGTCTGTATGGTAAAGGAGCATGATGAAATTATCTGGTTAGATTATTAAGAAAAATCTCATTTAAAATCTATTCACATCAAGGTATGTCTTGGAGAAGGCTGTGTGCTGTGAATTCTAGAGAACTCCTTCATGAATATCAAATACACACAACTTTAAAAGCAAACACTGATTTAGAAGAGTTACACTTGGATTAGATCATGGCTGTCAGCCCCTTCCCACTGAACTGTTCTATCCTACAAGGAGAATTTGTCAGGTTTTTAAACATGGCATTGTAGTTTTCCTCTTCAGGAAATTCAGCTTTTAAAAATAAACCATGTTTTATCAGATTTCAAAGGTGCAGGTCTAATCCCCACCAGGGAATGGGACAAGTTTTCCTTTATGGACTGTTTTGAACTTTTAACTTAAGGAACTTTTATTCCATTGTCATCGAGACTGTGCTGGCAAATAAGTACAAATACATAACACCCCGTGCTGCTCTACCAAAATTTGTGTGTGTTTTGGTAGGTTTTATATATGATGCTAAAATCGGTCCTCAGAGCACTTTCCAGATGGTCACAGACCCACAGGGAATGAGAAAGAATTTGATTAAAGCAACCTAAATGTGGATTCCAGAGTGATTGCTCAGGAAATGAGCCCCTGCACCAGCTGAGCCGGGGCTGGTGGCAGTCTGAGGTCTGCACTGGTAGATTGTAAGAGTTGATTTGGGTTTTATACATCTGGTAGAAGGAAAGTCAACTGTGTTTCCTCAAAATGACATTACTGTGATTTCAGCAGTTTTTACAGAGGTTGGAGGATCTCTTGGGGTGCATCAGGGGTGGTTTGGAGAGGTGCCAATCACCCCAGGTCCTGCTGGTACCTGCAGCCCTCAGCAGGAGAACAAGGAGGTCTCACATCTCCATCAGCCACATCAGCCTGGGGAAGGGAGAAAATCCAAAGGGCCCGTGGAAGATGTGCCTGCCAGGAGCATACAGTCATTAGAGTTGTTGGTTAAACAGGCAGAACATAAAAACTGCAAGGGTTGCAGGCACTGAATGCTTGGGAGGTTTGCAGGGTTACACAGTAAATATCTTTCAAGGTAACATCTCATGGATGTTGAGATTTTTCTGCATTTTCTTCTGCCATCCTGAGAAGTCAATGAGAGCAGCTCCAGCATAGCTGCAATCCAAAATCCAATTTTCCTCACAGAAACCAACACCAACAAAACCCAACTAATCCCACCCTTGGAACAAAGGCTATTCTGCAAACAAATTTATTCTGCCCAGATGCATATTTCCAATTCAGTGTGATGTAGCCATGGACAGAGCTTGGAAATAGCAAAGACAATTTCTTTTTTTAATCCCCTGTGAGACCTTTGGAGCCTTTTGATCCACTGTACGTAAGTGCAGCCTGGTTATATTCCAGAGCAAGGAGTGGAGGGGTCTGTCCAGCAGGAATTCAGCAGGAATTTTTCAGCTCTGTGGCTGCTGCTGTGGACTCCCAGAAAATCCCAAGCTCCAGCGCACACCAGGCTCACTCTGGTGTGCAGTGAGAGGCAGCAGTGAAGGGAAATGGACACTCCACACAATTTAATCACAACAGGATTGTCCTCAGTAGGGAGCAATAAGGCTGTTAAAATTAATAATATGCTCCTGTGAACTGGAGAAACTGTAAATACTCAGATAAGATGTCACATGTCTGTAAGGATAAGCTTTCTTATGGCAATTAAAATATCACAGAGGTCCATCTGCATAATGTGTGCATGTAAATTTTGAAATACTGATTATTGGAGCCTGGGAAAAAATGGATTTTTGCCTGCATTTACTTTATTGAAGCACCCACTGTAGCTCCCTGTCAGACACAGGACAGTGGGCAAGGTGAAACTCCAGGCATATTCTTCATAATTTCTTCTTGTATCCACTGGAAGATCAATACACTTTTGTAAGCCTTACATTTTGTTTGGATTTCTGTAGCTTGTTGTTATATGGAATAGAGATGTAACATCATGAATTGTACTCAAAGCAGGCTCTGAGAGGCTTAAATCAAGACCCTGGTATCATTTGCATGATACCAAATTTGAGTTCTACATGATGAAGCTCCATCTTGGGGGATTATTTCTGTTTGGGAAGGTTCAGAAATGTGATTAACATTTTTATTACAGGAGCAGCTGAAAATCCCAATAATAATTGGCTCCTCATTCACCTTTATAAACAACCTCTGCTTCAGGTCACTTCTAAAATTCAAACCAGTCCTTCAGAAACCTGTTTTTGCTATTTTTGGATGCATTAAAAACTGGCCCAAGGTGAATGTCACATCATTCTGGGGCTCTCTGTAAACATTTCATAATTCAATTTAACTGTCACACAAGCTGGTATCTGACAGTGGGCAAACAAGGACACCTTTGTGATCAGGGTGTTCATGAATGCTCTAAATGCTCAGTGTAGGGAGTGGTTCCATCCCATTACAGTCACATCTCTGGATTTAGGATTGCACAAGGAGATCCTCAGTCCTGCAACTTGGTCTGACTTTTTTGGCTTTTACATCAGCAGTGGGAAGGACAGGAAAAGAATCCATTTCTCTGAGGTAGCAGCTCCAGCAGAATGGAGATAAAACCATGTTTGATCTGCCAGGTTTTGAGCCTAAAGAATACAACAGCAGCAGAATTCATTTACAATTTCCGAAGCACAGAAGTGTCAGTCCCACTCTGAGTTATCAAGGAAGTCACCCTGATGTTAACACCAGTAAGTCACAGAAATCCTGCCCCCACACCAGTGGCACAACCTCATAATTTCATGAGCAATGGTGTCACTGTGGACTTTCTTCCCTGGTTTCGAAAACAAATTGCAGCAATAACAGAGCCTGGATTTTCAAATGTGATTTTTCAAATGTGATTTTTCAAATGTGATGGCTCTGCTGAGTTACCGAGGAGAGGAAGGCTCAGGGAACAATCCTGGAATTGTCTCCATCTGTGGCCATGGGTTGGCCACAGCCAGCAGCACAGGGCAGGCACAGGAGAGGAGCAGCTCTTGTTTAACAGCCCAGCTCCCAGTCCCACATCCAGCCATCAACTGCATCAGGAAATTTAGGATATTCAACTGAATAACAGCAGACCGTCCATGTCAAATTGCACAGGGCCAGAAAAAAGTATTTCCTAGAATCCTGCTCAGTCTCAGTGGGAAAATGCAGCAACATCTCCTGGAATCCCATTGTCTGGACCCAACTACAGGGCTGCACACAAGGAACTCCTGTGGAATAAAGGCAGGCCTGGAAGCTCTGCTGCAGGCCAAGGTTTTGCTGAACTCTCTCCTAAACATCAGTGACACACTTTGGAGTCCCCTTTGATCCTGCGTGGTTTAAGGGGTGTGGGAACTTGGACCTCGTGTTTCTCCTGCACTGCTATGGACCCAAGAGCCTAAATT
This sequence comes from Pardalotus punctatus, assembly GCA_013400915.1. Classification (NCBI taxonomy): domain Eukaryota; kingdom Metazoa; phylum Chordata; class Aves; order Passeriformes; family Pardalotidae; genus Pardalotus; species Pardalotus punctatus. Next base: position 45,383 of record VZTX01012960.1, on the reverse strand, counting down.
CCCGTTATTCTGAGAATGTTTGAATAACAATTCCTGAAGCAGGTGCCAGCACTCTCACCAGGAGATGCTCTCTCTCATCTCTGCTGCTCACACCTGGAAGCTGCTGGAGGCACTGGGGCATGACGTGCTTGAACAGTCATCTGAAACAGATCTGCATGTGGAATATCCTTTCTTCCTGGTCCTAATGATGTGTTTGGGTTTTAACTAGAGATCTGGGAATGATCTGTCATTTTTAAACAAATGCTTCTGCTGGAAAATCAAATTTATGCACCAGTTGGGTTTTTTCACTGGCTTTGACCCTTCATTAGATCTGGAGCCTGTCTCTTCTCAAACCAGCATTAATAGTGGCCCTCACATCTGAAAGTAAAGTCCTTTCTATTCCCTGTAGGACAAGAGCCCTGAAAATTGCAGTATTTATCCCAACTCTCCCAGTTCTGGGCAGGATCAATGCAGTTCAGTGAGCCTTTGCTAATGGAGAGCAGACTTGTGCCTGCTCGTGGGATGCTGTCATTAATCCTTGGAGGACAGAAACCTACAGCTGGCTCCGTTTACTGCCAGCAGCTTGTTTTAATGGCCCTGCAGATATATGATGTTTAATGTACTCCTGCCCTGCTCGGGGGAATTTACAGTCCAAAAGGCAGGCAGAGCGTAGTAAATCCCCCCTCTAGCCGTTCCTGCCAGGCTGATCCGTGCAGGGTGGGAAATGCACGCTCCGGGCGCTGTCAGAGCCTCTCTCAGCTCCTGAGCCACCCGGCACATCCCAGGGCAGCAAACACTCGTGCAGCGAGAGATTGCACTGGTTATGACTTGGACTGACAGCAGTCGGGTGTCACAGAATGTCACTTATTGTAAAATCCACACTGTCACCAGTGTTGTGGGAAAACCCATCTAAGGGAAAACTCGTTTAGGAGAAACTCGTTTAAGAGCAAACTCATTTGAGAGAAACTTGTTTAAGAGAAAACTCATGTGAGAGAAAGGACCGTAACTCTTCCGCAACGACGAGGGGAAAAAGCAGTCAAAGACCAATATGATCAATAGCAAGCTTCAATCCCTTTATTTTTCAGGTTCACAGCCTTAAGTACATTTTTGCAGCACCTAGCAATGTTACATGTCATAAAATCATTGGTTAGTAAGACTACTTGCCATTCTATTATTGTTAGTTGTACAGTCACATCAACCTGTTCCCACCCTCTCGTGGTTCCTGCGATCTGGTTTTTTGTATTCTCTTGACTACAATCCTTCTTTTATAGGCCTCGGTACTTTCCAAACCACCAAGGACATCGTCCTTGCAGTTATCTTCAAAATTCTGCTTTCTGCTCGCACAATGCCCTTTCTGTGCTCTGCAGGGGCAAAATCTGCAGAGACACAGACTCTAGCATTCCATGGCCGCCTTGCTCTTCGAGCCATTTCTCCACAGTCAGGAGCATTTTAAAGAACCATAAATGATGGTTTGGAGGGAGAAGGGGACTCTGCTGATGAATCTCAAGCTTAACACCACAAGAAGATTGCACTTTGTATTGACAGTTTTTTTTTCCCATTTAGTTGCTTAAAGTATCTACAGAAAACAAAACTAAGAAATATCTCCATTTACTACAAAGCCCTGCTGCTGGCTTGTTTAGTCTCTGTCAGATGAAACAGTCTCTTGACAAACACCAGGGCTTTCAAGAGCTTTAGCTCGAGCAACAAACCAGCCCCACCAGGCTTTGTGAGAGGAGCCCGGAGCTCTGCAGCATCTCGGCTCTTTGTGCTCTGCCCTCCGAGGGACTCGCTCACATCTCCAGAGCCTTCTGCACTCGCTCTGATGGAAACTTCAGAAAGTACAACGGGAAATGTTTCCATGAAATTCCGGGGTGTTGCTGGTAGGGCTTTAAAAATCAGACCAGCAGCATTGCCAGCTGAGTAGAGTGGATAAAAGAGAGTTTGTTTCAGATGCTTTTGCATTGTGAGGATTTTTAACTTTTATTTCATGTATCTCTTGAAACAGAATGTGTCTAATTACTAAAGCCTAGCAGTGCAACTCAGAAACATCCTCTGCTTTCATTTTTTACCATTTCCTGTATTAGAAGCAAGCACAGAATGTGTTATCCCTAAGTTCTCAAATGCAAACAACATACTGTGAAGGCCAAATCCATCTTCTTCTTTCTGATGTTTGGCTTTATGAAATGTAGAAAGCGACAGAAAAAGTAAAGTCAAATTTCCTTTAAAGGATTTGTAAATGTAAGAGTTTCTCCCTCAAAAACTGTCATCCCACATGCTATATCCCCATTTTTGATGGGCCTGTGCCACCTATCTAACACTCCACAGCCTAAGGAGCTTCCCAATGCAGCCAGATAGGAACTGGAACATTTTTCTAGTGTGACTGTACTTGCTTTTCAGGTGGAGAGTTACAAATTCCCCCTCCCTTTTCAGTGCTCACAGTAAAATCTACAACTCCATAATATTTGGAACTTTGTGGGAGTTTGAAGATGGATCAGGAAGGATGAGTGCAAAACTTCCAGAAGGTTTTAATTAACAAATATTTCTGTGTGTCAGATTTCGCCCAGTTTTATCTTGGCCTGTCTTTCCTTGTAATGCATAAATCTCAGGATTTGAAACTCAATTATGGAACGTCAAAAAGCTGAGGGAAAAGATGAAGTCTCATATTGGGGGCAAGAGGAATGGGATCAGCATTAGAAAGTTTGGGATCCCATCCAAGACTGAGACAGATGGGAAGTTTTCCAAAACTGTTGCCCAGGCCAGTAAAGTGAAAATAGAAAATGCAGTGTAAAAACCTGGTTGCAGAAGTTTCAGTGTTGGTCACCTACTGTCAACTACAATGAAACCTAAATATATTTTATAAACACCTGGGGTTTTTAATTCTACCACAGCCCTGTGATGTTAAATTTAATCACTGTTTTTACATAAGATAATACAACTGGAATCACCTACTGCTTCAAACAACCACATTTATTTTAAGTCTTCCTGCTAGTGCTGGTTACAGAAAGCTTCTGAGAACTGCTTCCTGTTTTTCATACAGATTTCCCTCTTTTCCTGTGGAAATCTATTGAGGAAGCTCAATGAAAACAAGAGGAAGTATCTGTTTCTAAAGACCTGTGGGAGTGTTCAGAGGAATGGGGATGCTGCTTAGAGAGACTCCAATAATGAGGGAAAAAACTGCAATTAAGCTTTGGCTTAAAAAAAAAAAAAAAAAA